>CAUYON010020399.1:0-12523 GCA_963573935.1 Arctocebus calabarensis
TGACGGCTGCAACCAAAAAATGGCTGGGCGTTGTGGCGGGCGCCTGTAGTCCCAGCTACTTGGGAGGCAGAGGCAGGAGACTCGCTTGAGCCCAGGAATTGGAGGTTGCTGTGAGCTGTAATGCCACAGCACTCTATCCAGGGTGACAGCTTAAGGCTCTGTCTCAAAAAAAAAATAAATAAAATAAAATAAAATAAAATCGCTGTGAACAGTATAGTACAGCACTAGCGCACAGAAGCATAGATACAAAAATCTGATAAATGGAATAAAACCAATAGCTCAAAAATAGAATCTAGCACATAAGAAATAAGCAAATGACTAAAATGGAAGCGCAACCCAAAGAAAAGAATGGATTACAATGTTAGGACAACTGGTATATTGCTATATAGTATATTTAAATAAATCTCAAATAAAAATGTGTCAACATATCATGCTATAAAGAGTAGCAGAAAATATAGGTAAATATTTATTTGATTTCTAAAAGACTTTTAAAGCTAAAAACAATCAGAAATTCCAAGGAGGAAAAACATTAAAGGAAAAAGATTCTGAATTTCAAAAAATCAAAACAAACATATACATAAGTACAAGGAGAACAATGCAAAAGTAAGAAGGGATAAAAAGCACATGCATGTCAAACACCTGGCTCCAGTTCTCCTGGACAAAGGACAGCTATAAAATAAAACTTAACACATATGTATTTGCATTATACCTTTTTTGTTCTTTTACTATTCCTCACCAGTTTTCAGACAGAGATGAAATGTTTTTCATCTCAGTATTATTTCTTCTTCAGTAGGCTAATAGGACCAATAGTTTCGGCAGAAAATTTCAGTACATAAGTAAACATTTTATACATTTTGTTTTATCTAATCTATATAAATAACTCTTGTTTCAACTCTTTTGTTTTTAATCAAATAAAACTAGACTGTCTCACAAGCTTGCTACAAAATATTACTTGTTTTCATATACACATTACACACATAGCCTAAAGGTAATTGTATACAGTATTTTTATTTTATCTTACTTTATTTTTGAGATAGAAGTCTGTTCTGTTGCCCAGGCTAGAGGACAATAGCATCATCATAGCTTATTACAATCTCAACTTCCTGGACGCAAACAATCCTCTTGCCCCAGCTTCCTAACTTGGGACTACGGGTGTGCACTACCATACTTGGCTAATTATAAAATATTTTTTGTGGAAATAGGGGTCTCTCTACTGCCCAGGTTGGTCTTGAACTTTTGGCCTCAAGCGTTCCTTGCCCCTCAGCCTCTCTAAGTACTAGGATTACAGGTGTGAAACACCACACCAGCCTATACAATTTTGTGCATAAAACAATGTTTGTGTTAAGTACTTAACTGTGCATAGTTTCTCACTTGTGTCATGTCAGCACTCAAAAGGTTTTCAATTAAGAAAATGAGCAAGTAAGGGACTTTACCTAACAAATGCAAAGATTGTAATCTTTGTACAATTAACCTGCAACGATAAAAAAAAAAAAAATAGGCAAATGATCTGCATAGGCATTTCTCAAAAGACATACATGAAAAAATGCTCAACATCACTAATCATCAGGAAAGTGCAAATCAAAACCAAAATGAGGTATCTTCTCACCATAATTAGAATGGCTATTAACAAAATGACAAATAAATAACAAATGCTGGCAAGGTTACAGCACTAGTGTTTGGAATGCAAATTTGTATAATCACTATAGAAAATGGCATGGTCGTTTCTCAAAAAAACTAAAAATAGCATACTCATATGATCTAGCAGTGGCACTATGAGGTATATGTCCAAAGGAAAGAAAATCAATGGCAGAGATTTCTTTAGATACTTCCCCATGTTTCCATAATCAGCATAAAAGCCAAGATAAAGAATCAATCTAAATGTCCATCAAAAGATGAATGGTTAAAGAAAATATGGTGTATATATAAACCATAATAGTATTCGGACATAAAAAAGAATGAAATCTTGTCATCTTGACAATGACAAGAATTGAAATCTTGTCATTGTCACAGCAACATGGATGAGCCTGAAAGAGATCATGTTACATGAAGTCAGGCACAAAAAGGGAAATGCCACATGTTCTCACTTCATGCGAAAGCTAAAAAAGTTGATCTCATTGGAGGATAAAGAAAGGTTAGTTAATGGACACAAAATTACAATGAAGGTAAGTTCTAGTGTTCAAAAACACTGTAGGGTAACTATAAGTTAACAATAATTTATCATATATTTTCAAACAGCTAGAAGATCTTTTTCTTCTTTTGAATGTTCCCAACACCAAAAAGAAAGGATAACCATTGGTGGTGATAAATATGCTAATTATCTGAATTTGATCCTTGAGTATTATACAAGGGATACTATAAAAGTTTTGAGACATACGAATTAAGAAATGTAAAATCATTTTTTTACTATATTTTCTCAAAATAATCTCCACAACATTCTATGCACTTCTGCATTCTCGTAAACCGTTTCTGAAAACACTCTTTCCAGTCATTTTCTTCAAGTGTGGCAAGCTCACTCTTGTATGCACATCTTACATACTCTTGTATGCATCCTGAATGTCTTCTTCAGGCTGGAAAACCTTCTTCTGCACATGTCATCTTCTACCGCAGGGAATAGGAAATAACCACATGGGGCCAGGTCATGACCACAGAGCACACGAGTCCTACATTTAACCTCTGTGAACCGCCAGAAGGGTACAGTGATATTGGCTGGGCGGGTGAACACATTGTCATGATGCAAGATGGTCCCCAGCTTTCCTGTCCTTGGCCACTGTTTTTGAAGCTTCCTTAAAATTTTTGGTAGATATACTATTGTGTATCACTGAGCACCAGAGGAACAGTTGCCACATGACCACTTTTGGAGAAGAAAGTCGCCACCACTTTCTCTCCGATACCTTAGGGTTGCTTCACTTTTGTTGGTGGATTTTCATTGGGAAAAATTCACTGTTGATTGATGCTTATTCTCTGGACCACACTGGTAAATAAAGGTTTCAGCACTAGTTACACTACCAGAAACACATCTACACTCGCCTGCATCAAATCTGACCAGCATTTCTTCACACCATTCAACATGGATGCATTCATCTGTCAAAGGCACACAGATTGGTACGAAACTCCTAATACAAAGAAAATCGTGCAGGATTCTGAATGGTTGACTGCCAGCCACCAAACCTATAGTGCCACTTCAATGTCCCTAAATGTCACTGTCTCTCGTTTTGGCGAACCACTTTTCCCACAGTGGCGATGTTCTCCTCAATCACTGTGGTCGGCAGACACGCACTTTTCTCATCTTTTAGTGAAGTTCAGCCTCTTCTAAATTCTTGAAACCACCAAAAAATTGTCACATGGAAGGGAGTAAGTCCCTGAAAGCCTGTTGTTAAGGCTTTGAGACTCATTTAACCTACTTTTAAAATCACAGAAAATCACTTGAAAAGTGCTCTCTTCCTAGTTCCACAGCTGATGTCAACTGCCTGCTGCACAGACAGACACAAATGAGGACCTCCCAGCAACAGCCATAAGCTGAACAAGTTGAAACTTGCATGATGTATCAGAAAGGTCACCACTGTTAACTGCATTTTTTTTTTTTTTTTTTTTTTGTAGAGACAGAGTCTCACTTTTTTGCCCTCGGTAGAGTGCCATGGCACCACACAGCTCACAGAAATCTCCAACTCCTGGGCTTAGGTGATGCTCTTGCCTCAGCCTCCAGAGTAGCTGGGACTATAGGCACCCCCCACGACGCCTGGCTACTTTTCTGTTTTGCAGTTCAGCCCAGGCCAGGTTTGAATCCGCCACCTTTGGTATATGGGGCCTGCGCCCTACTCGATGAGCCATAGGCGCCACCCGTGTTAACTGTATTTTTTGTTTCAAAACTTTTGTGACCTTGGTATAGATATGACAAATACCACATTGTGCCCCATCGATACGTACAATTATTATGTATCAGTTTAAAAAAAGGAAAAAAGTCCCAAATTTTGAAGCATTTTGAATTTTGGCTTAGAGGTGCTCAACCTATACTTCCTTTCAGGGAGGAAGAGGTATAGGCAAGTGGTAGCAAATCTGACCCATCAATAACTTTCTCTTATTTCAGTTTATCCACAGACATCACAATTATGATAGCTTTAATTCTTTAACTCGATTTAAGGAATCCAGAAAGGCTATGTAAAAAATGAAAAAGAAAAATGATGACAAATAAACAACTCCCTGATTTCATAGCCTAGCTAACCAATGAAGGAAGACAGTAATTGGAAGCTCGTGGCAATAAAAAGCCCAGTCTTCTGCACTGCAGTTAGACCTTGTTTCTCAAGGCCTTTAGAAAACTGCCCAGTCTGACTACATTATGGCATGAGGTAGCCACGACTATGGCACCCCTGCTGGCACAGAGAGTATTTATATTCAAGTAAAGACACATGAACAAGACTATAATCCTTAAGATCAAAGAATCAATATTTAAGGCATAAAATGCTTTTAAAATTTTTGTAAGAATAGAAAAAAGACATGGCAGATGAAATGGGATTAAAGAGCACACCTACACCAGTGCGGTGGCTCACCCCTATAATCCCAGCACTCTGATAGGCCAAGGCAGATAGATCACCTGAGTTCACAGGTTCAAGACCAGCCTGAGCAAGAGTGAGACCTCATCTCTAAAAATAGCCAGGCATTGTGGCAGGCGCCTGTAGTCCCAGCTACTCAGAAGGCTAAGGCAAGAAAATTGCTTGAGCCCAAGAGTTTGAAGTTGCTGTGAGCTGTGACACAATGGCACTCAACTGAAAAAATGAATAAATAAAAAATAAAATAAACAGCACACCTAATCAATATTCTCCAACCTAATTCAAATTACCTGTGAAGTATTTCTTTGCTCAGCTTGCCTTCCACCTCTAGAAAATGTCTGATTTTTTTCCATCCATGGTTTTTTCTGAGTTGTCTGGCAAGTTACATTGGACCAATTTACACCACCTACAACAAATGAGTTTAAAAATATAATTTACTTATAAAAGATGCCAAAACCTAAATTGCCCCCTAACTTCACATATTGAAATTTAGTCACCATAAATGTAATATTGAAAATCATGTATAAACTTTAAGTGGTATTCTAGTTCCTAGTAATACAGGTACCATCTTGTTACCTCCAGCTAGCAGTTTCTCAATTTGATTGGAAAGCTACTTGTAAAGTAACTTGAATCACTGGAAGATTTCTAATTTTTGTTTTTTCAGTATCGGCAAACCTCATGCTTGAAAGGAAAATCCTAACATGAACAAAGAAATATGGCAAAAATGCAATACAGAAAATAAGTACCTGCACACACAGACGATTCCACATGCTGAAAAAAGAAATGAAAAAAGAATTATTTTCTACGCAAGAGTTAACTTTAAGTACTTTGCAAAACAATTCATAATTTAGTCAAGTGTGAAACGTGCTTATTATAATTTTATAATACTTAAACTTATTATTAAGATATACAAAATATCTTTTTATTATTATTATAGAAATTGTTAATGAAAATAGATACTTTAGTAGAGGATGCAAATACTGGTATCAATGACTGATAAAGAAATCAAGGCAATGTTACACACATTCGTGGTCCCAGAATCAGGATTTCTCAAAGCCCCAGCTGCAGGCTGGTTGTTGCTGTGTTTGGGACTGCAGTAACCACTATCGCTGTCAATGTCAGCTTCACTAGCCCCCTGCTCACTAGAAGACTCCGCCGTGGGGTGGGACGCTCTTCTCCTCCTGCCTTTGGACTTCCAGAGCATTGTGGCAGTGGTCTCTGACAAAGACTTGTTAGCAATATCTGATGGGAAATCTACAAAGGCAAGGAAAGGGTGACAACTCTTTGTGATGAAAAAATTCATAAATTCTTATTAAATTATCATTAAGGTTTTAAGAAAATACATTACATCATGATTCTTTCCCATAGCCAATGCAAGCATTCATTACAGTCTGTTAATCTCACAGCTTTATGTGTTTAGTCTATTATGTTTTAACCACACAATGACTGTGCTACCAGCAGGGTTGTTTTTTAACTAATTCTCAGATCCTTCTCTGCTCCTAACGGATCTAAGCAACCGTAAAAGGATAAATGAAGAGATCCCCAAAAGAAAAGGTATAGCCCAAATGAAAAAAATTATAAGTCATTTTATTTTATTTTATTTTTATTTTAGAGACAGAGTCTCACTTTACTGTCCTCAGTAGAGTACTGTGGCGTCACAGCGTCTCACTTTATTGCCCTTGGTAGAGTATCGTGGTGTCACAGCTCACAGCAACCTCCCACTCCTGGGCCTAGGCGATTCTCTTGCCTCAGCCTCCCGAGAGCTGGCAACCCGAGAGCTGGGACCATAGGTACCTACCAGAACACCCGGCTATTTTTTTGTTCCAGTCTGGCCGGGGCTGGGTTCGAACCCGCCACCCTCAGTATACAGGGCCAGCAGCCTACCTATGAAGCCACAGGCGCCACCTGTAAGTCATGTTATTCACTTGACCCACACTTTATTTCAGCAGTGGCTATAGAGAGTTAAGAAGCGATTATGTAGCTCGGTGTTGTGGTGGGCACCTGTAGTCCCAGCTACTCAGGAGGCTGAGGTAAGAGAATCGCCTAGGCCCAGGAGTTGGAGGTTGCTGTGAGCTGTGATGCCACAGCACTCTACCAAGGGTGACAAAGTGAGACTCCATCTTTAAAAAAAAAAAAGAAGAAGCAATTATGTCTTTGAATAGCTCTAATTCTTGGCTTCGGATCATTAATAAGGATTTTTTTAATAGTGTAGAGAAGAAAAAAAAAAATAGTGTAGAGAAGAATATTTATTCTTATTTATTACCAGGAGAAAGCTTTTCATTTAGCTTACAGGGTCCTCTAAAACAGTTTGATAAAATCTGACTAATTCAAATTTTTATTCATTTGATAGGATGTGTCATTCACAGGTTTGGTTCAGATCTATGCTAAAATACGGCACAGAAAACTTGCTAAGTTCCTCCTATAAATATGTTATAGGATGTTAGGATGTTTTATAAAAGGGTTTTAATTTGGTTGTAAAAACACATACAATTTTCATTTCAACTAAATGAGTCCCTCATATTTGTACAGTATCTGCCAAATTCTATCTCTGATTTCTGAACTGTTCCACCAGTACAAAGGGAAAGGAAACCTTAAACCCTACCCAAAGTTGTACACAAGCTGGCAAGCTAGTTGAAAGAACATTTAGGACACGTATTATTTTATCCTTCTTAGAGGATTTCACAAAGTGGCAAGACTAATGAAAGGATGAAAATCCAGAATCCTGAAAAGTTGTACAGACCACAATTACAAAGTCAGTAAGTCAATGGGTAAAAATAGGCAAAAATCAGTGGTATATATATGAATGCTTGTCTTACCGGTTTGCTGTGAAGCATCTACAAGAAGCACAATTTTTGATCGATTATCAGGACCCGCTGCATTTGTTTCTTTCTGAGTAGCTACATTTTTCACCAGTGGCCTTTTGCTTTTTATGTGTTGTTGTGAAAGCTGCTGCTAAATTATAAAAAAGAAAAGAACCTATTCAATGTACTAAACATTATAAAATACACCTATATGTATGTTATAAATTAGTGGCTTCCAATCTACAGGGTAACAGGATGTCTGTGTTAAGGTTTCATGAAATTATCTGCAGCAAGCATAATAAGCTAAATAATGTATTATATACACATTTACAAACTATTTTTCAAACAACCATTAACACTGCTATGATTAACAAACTATTAATTCATTTTTGTTAAATTTTTTATTTTCTCAATCAATAACTAATAGGAATATAGTCATACCATATAAGGGAATGTAAATTTATTTAAAAGGATTATTAAAAAGGGTGGTAACTTATCCCAAGGCCAAATTTTAGTTTCATGTTAGCAATGATATACAAAATAATTTTTCTGCTTTGGAGTTCAAAAAGAAAATATGAGAAAGTTGATCCCCTCTTTCACATTTCAAAATATGAGTATTCATCACTCAATAGCAATTCATACAACAGAACTCTGAATTTACTTTAACTTCCTAAATTGAAGTGCTAGAAAACAAATTCTGAGGAATCATGTTCCTTCAACATTTGGAAATTATATACTGTTATCTTATTTCCAATACTTGTTTTTTTTCCTTCTCAGAATTCCCAAAGGGATTTCTCTGTCCCAGAGTGTTTCCAAGAACAAACAGGATTTTCAAAGCAACCTCTGCTACTTGTTTGTATTTTAATTTGTAAAAATTATGCCAGGAGGCAGCAGAGACTTCACTGAAGCAGCTAGGCTAATAGAATCCAGGGAAAGCATAAACTCTTTGATATAGTTATTAAGATGCATCTAAGAAGTCACTCTTCAGTCAAGTCAAAAGTGCTGACTAGAAATAAGGTTTTTATTCTGATTAGCTTTGATATTAAGACCTCAATGCATAAAAAAAAAAAAAAAAGACCTCAATGCAAAATAGCCTTTTAGATAAAAAACAGTTAGCTAAATTAAACCTTTATTCTCTTCTGATTGCAAAGCCTCCATTTCTTTCTTCCCTTCCTTCCTTTCCTCTCTCCTTTCTTCCTTCCTTTAAATTTAGTCAAAAGGCTGGTCCTGAATAAAAGTAGTTTCACATATTTATTGTTCTTTTTTTTTTTTTTTTTTTAAATATAGAATGCTTCACGAGTTTACATGTCATCCTTGGGCAGGGGCCATACTAATCTTCTCTGTCTTGGTCCAATTTTAGTATATTGGCTGCCAAAGCAAGCACTTTATCTTTCGTTTTCTTTAGCGCTACCAGACACTTTGTTCATATAAAAGTAAAGTACCTCTTAAATAACAACGTGCTATTCCTACTAAAAATTCATAGGCTAGGAAAAATGAAGTTGAAGGGACCTAATGAATCACAAATGTTCCTTTCCATAGTATGGCCTTCTGATTTTTGAAGACTGAAATATCTTGAAGTGTATTAATCATTAAACACGGCTAGCATAGGATCCATACTCCCTACTTTTATAAATGTTGGTGTCCCCATGAAATTTCTATCATTAAATGAAAATAATTTAGAAATATTTGTGTATGTTTACAAACAACTCTCTGACAGAACATGAATATGACTGTAAATCATATCACCAATCAAGAATTAGTAACAATAATTTTTTTATTTATAAAAAAATTCTCGACCATTATATTTTAGTGAAAAAATGATTTACAGTAAATTCAGCATTAAAGGTCAATCAATAGAAGCAGCAATTTACTTATATTAGTATTAACAACAGAAGCAAAACCAGACACTTACTTTTGGTACCACAGGTCCTCTGTTACTGTTTCTGCTTCGATGACTGGACAATGGAAAGACCTGTCCAAGCTGATGTGGACGCTCAGTGCATTCTGTAGTTATAGCATTTACAGTATTTGCTGTCTGAAAGGTGTTGGAGTATGGTGTAGGAAAAGGATGATAGAAACCCATAACTTGGGCACATGGTGCTGGCATCAGCTGATAATATGTATACTCTGTAGAAACAGGTGGCTGAGCAGATATAATGGGGTAGGCAAGGTATGGTCCTGTGGGATTTGGATTTGGCTGCTGCCATCGTATATCATTATTGTATAAAGGAAACTGTCTGCAAAACCAAATCAAAAACAAACAAACAAATCTATTGACAAGTCTAAAAAGCACACTAAACCAAAATCTCTTAACTCATTAAGTTAAAAGAAAAAACACAACAGTGGCTTCATAATAATTCTGATAAAGGAGACAAAACTAGTATCTTTGCTATAATTACAGATAACTATATACAGATAATAACAATTTAAATGACAGTATAAAGGAATCTAACTTAACAGTTTCATAGCATTCCACATATCATTATTATCTGCAACTCTGTCCTCAACCTCTTCAAGGTATTTCCGCCCCAAAGTTAAACACCTAGTACTAGACCTGCCAAAAGCAGTCCAAGTTCTCACCCAATATTCACAACTATGACAGGCTTCTGCAAAAAACAAAGTAAGGTGAAAATTGTGTAAGGTGATCATAACATAGGATGATTTAATTCCTCCGCCTCTCATTTTTCAGTTCAATCCCAAGACCTCCTATTCCTCTTCCCATAATCCCCTAACCACTTAGCTAAGTCCTGCTTTTTTCCTGGCTCCCCTCCTTGTCAATGGAAGCAAGCTCCAGGCCCAAGGGAAAGAAAAGAAGTAAGCCTGTCCCCTGATATCTTATCCTCAACATTAGAGCTTCCTCTAGTGCAGTTCATGTAAAGCACCAGCAAAATTCTTTACAACCAAAGGCTGCTGCTGCTGAATATAAGGTTCAAGGGAGTGGAGGTAAAGCACAGAACTATTCCTCACTACTCCTATGACAAAGCAAAATGGAAAAATGTTCACTACCACATTTTTAAAATTGTTTTAAAATTAGCCCATAGCACGGTAGTTATAGCGCCAGTCACATGCATTGAGGATGGAAGGTTCAAGCCCGACCTGGGCCAGCTAAACAATGACAACTGCAACAAGAAAATAGCAGGGAGTTGTGGCTGGTGCCTGTAGTCCCAGCTACTTGGGAGGCTGAGGCAAGAGAATTACTTAGGCCCAAGAGTTTGAGATTGCTGTGAGCTGTGACTCCACAGCACTCTACTGAGGGCAACAGTGAAACTCTGTCTCAAAAAATAAAAAATAAATGTTTTAAAATAATCTACTGGCTAGCTCACTCCTGAATTCTCAAAGACTATCTGGTAAAGCAAGAAAACAAATTAAATTTATCATACTGTACAACAGGCTATTTTGTCAAATAGAAAAATACTATGAAATTTAGTTTATGAATCACCTCACACATCATCCAACATAGGTCAAAGGTTTTTAATACATAACTAAACTCCACTAAAAATAGCCTCTTGGGTGGCACTGGTGGCTCAGTGAGTAGGGCGCCAGTCCCATATACTGAGGGTGGCAAGTTCAAACCCAGCCCTGGCCCAACTGCAACAATAACAACAAAAAAAAATAGCCGGGTGTTGGGGTAGACACCTATAGTCCCAGCTACTCAGGAAGCTGAGGCAAGAGAATCGCCTAAGCCTAAGAGCTGGAGGTTGCTGTGAGCTGTGAGGCCAGGGCACTCT
Organism: Arctocebus calabarensis; assembly: GCA_963573935.1. Taxonomy (NCBI): domain Eukaryota; kingdom Metazoa; phylum Chordata; class Mammalia; order Primates; family Lorisidae; genus Arctocebus; species Arctocebus calabarensis. The sequence goes on from CAUYON010020399.1 coordinate 11,074, forward strand.
ACCAAGGACAGCAAAGTGAGACTCTGTTTCTAAATAATAATAATAATAATAAAAATGACCTCTTAGTTTCTGTTATTTGTCTAACCCCCAAACTATTAAGAGTTTAAGAATATTAAATTGAACACTAAATATTTTAAGTTGACCAGCTAAGGAACTGTAACCAACTAGTCAACATACAGAGACGGTTAACATAAGGAACTTCCACTGAATACATGTGGTATGCCCAATCTATGAAAATTTGGTCAATGTGGGCAGCCCCTGTGGCTCAGTGAGTAGGGCACTGGCCCCATATATCAAGGATGGCGGGTTCAAACCCGGCCCCGGCCAAACTGCAACAAAAAATAGTTGGGCGTTATGGCAGGTGCCTATAATCCCAGCTACTTTGGAGGCTGAGGCAAGAGAATCGTCTAAGCCCAAGAGCTGGAGGTTGCTGTGAGTTGTGACACCACAGCACTCTGTCGAGGAGGGTGTAAGAGTGAGACTCTGTCTCAAAAAAAAAAAAAAAATCTGGTCAATTTAAGGAAGTGGTCAATGTAGGAAGATAGTCAACTGTGAAGGTTCCACTGTATTTCATTCCTCCCGTTGGATTGATTTATTTCAAATAAATTTCAATGACTTAATATAAAGACATCCAAACAACTCCATTTCCTCTTAGAAAGAATGAGAAAATGATCCATGTTAACAATTTTCAAATTTTATATTGCTTGGTTTCATTTACTCCTCTTAAAAAAATAAGACAGATGGTTAACATTTAAAGGTTTAAAAAGAAAACAATTAAGTATGCTTTGCCAACTTATATACTCCCCCGACCAAAAAGTAAATAATAAACAAATTACCTATTGGACTGGTTTTCCTGCACGAATGGATAACAAGTAATCAGGTAGCTGGGAATTGGAGTTGGTTCTACACCAGAAACACTTCCATTATCATTTGGGAGAGCCATAGGGATCATAAATGTATCAGGATTCTTCTTCTGGGGAATAAACGGCTCTACCTCAGCTGACAGCTTTACATTCTTCAAAGAGAAGGTGGAATCCATTAATAACAGACAAGCAAGCAACTTAACATACAAATTTATCATTTAAGAACAGAAGAGTTGTTTTTTACAAACAGTAATTGGGTCTCTTCTCAGCATTCACAAGACAACCAAAAAAACCAGTAATTTAACGTCAATTCAACAGTAATTTAACAGTAATTCAACGTCAAAATAGATGAATAATGATGAAGCTATTTGGAGGAAGCCATCAAATAAAATAAGGAAAAACTTATCAAAAGTTACTACATTTAAGTACAATCATTTCTTATGTTAACAAAGCTGTTAAAACAGGGCTCTGGGGACATACAGCAGGGCTGTGGGTTCAAACCCAGTCAGGGCTTACTAAACAACAATGACAACTGCAACAAAAAAAACAGCCAGGCGTTGTGGCCAGTGCCTGTAGTCCCAGCTACT
>CAUYON010020400.1:0-18704 GCA_963573935.1 Arctocebus calabarensis
TTCTTTATAGAGGTTTTTCACTTCTTTTGTTAAGTATATTCCTAAGTATTTCTTTTTCTTTAGGGCTATGGTGAAGGGAATTGTGTCCTTAATTAACCTCTCATCTTGACTGTTGTTGGCATATACAAAGGCAACTGACTTGTGGACATTGATTTTATATCCTGAGACATTCCTGTATCTTTGATAACTTCCAAGAGTCTTGTAGTTGAGTCTTTGTGGTTTTCTAAGTATAAGATCATATCATCAGCAAAAAGGGAGAATTTGACTTCCTCTGCACCCATCTAGATGCCCTTTATTTTCTTGTCTTGTCTAATTGTATTGGCTATTCCAGCACTATGTTAAATAGCAATGGTGACAGAGGACAACCTTGTCTGGTTCCAGTTCTAAGAGGAAAAGCTTTTAGTTTTACTCCATTCAGTAAAATATTAGCCTTAGGTTTGTTGTAGATAGCTTTGATCAGTTTAAGGAATGTGCCACCAGTACCTATACTCCTTAGTGTTCTAATTAGAAAAGGATGCTGAATTTTATCAAATGCCTTTTCTGCATCTATTGAGAGGATCATATTGTCCTTGGTTTTGCTTCTGTTGATACGGTGAATAACGTTTATGGACTTTCGAATATTAAACCAACCCTGCATCCCTGGGATGAAACCTACTTGATCATGATGTATGACTTTTCTGATGATAATCTGTAATCTATTGGCCAAGATTTTGTTGAGAATTTTTGTATCAATATTCATTAGTGAAAATTGTCTGAAATTCTCCTTTGTAGTTTGGTCTTTACCTGGTTTTGGAATCAGGGTGATATTTGCTTCATAGAACGTATTGGGGAAGATTCTTTCCTCCTCACATTTTTGGAATAATTTATGTAATATAGGAACAAGCTCTTCTTTGAAAGTTTGATAAAATTCTGGTGTGAAGCCATCTGGACCAGGGCATTTTTTTGTTGGGAGATTTTTTATTGTTTCTTTGATGTCAGTGCTTGAAATTGGTCTGCTCAGGGGATCATATTATCCTTAGTGAAACATCACAGGAATGGAGAAGCATGAATCCTATGTATTCAACCTTGATTTGAGGACAATTAATGACAATCAATGAAACAGTGGGGCATGAGGGAAGGATAGAGAAGACAGAGAGAGAAGGAGGGAGGGGGTGAGGGAAAGAAAAGAAAAAAAAGGAAAGAAAATAGGTGACTCATTCTCACATAAATTGGATTCAATTTTGACCAAAGTACATTATTTAAACATTATTTTTTAATTCAACTTGTCAATATGTTGTTTAGGATATTGCATCCTCATTTATAAGTGAATTATGTTTGTAATTTCCTTTTATGTCAATATATTTTTTCCAATTTCAATATCAAGTGTATCCAGATTAAGTAGAATGATCTTGAAATATTTCTTCTTTTTCTATTGTCTATGACATTTGGCATGATCTGTTTTTTGAAACTGTCTTTTAATTTTATTTATATAATATTTGTTGTCTATTTTTTGAGACTTTGGAAAAAAAGTAAGAAGTTAACCGATGACTTCATACTGAACCTCAGAGTCAAAGCATTCTATAATAGACATACTCTTATTTGACAATGTGAACATTACTTTTTGGCATTATTATTATTAATATTGCTTAATATTTCAATGCAGTAATTGTCTGTTTTCTTTTCTGAATGTATTTATCTTCATTCATTCTTTACGTGGTTTTTGTTTCTAGTCCTTATCTTAAACCTTGTTATTGCTATTAAATTTTAAGCCTTTTAAATTCTGTGAAGGCAAAAAGTGGAAACCTAATAAACACATGTATATGTAAAAATAAAAAAAAACATGATTCTAATAATAAATATAAGTGTAAACATATGGATAAAAATAAAAAATATAGACATTGACAGATGGATATATCTATTTTTGTCAGAAGAAAATAAAGATAGATATAGCCGACAGATACCTAACAACTTGGATTCTGGAGCGAAACCAACAAGGTTGTTAATATGCCAGCTGTGCTGCTTTAAGCTGCCATTTAGACCTTGAGAAACTTACTTAGCTCCTTTTAGCATCTTCATGTGTGAAATGTGCATAATAATCGTTCTTACCTCTAGCACTGTTGTGACAATAGCTTCTAGAATATAGTTAGTGTGCAATGTCTGTTACTTAGCTCAAATTTTACAGAAGAAATGGACATGTCAAAGTAGGGACAGTATTTCTGGGAGACTATATAAAATTGCCAGGGATGACAGGCAAGTAAGATGTTTAAGGAGAAATGTTTAGAGGAATGCATTGCTTCCAAAAGCTACCTAGGATCTGGAAAACAAACCTTAAGAACTTGGACCTCAACAACTTAGCAAATGTTAACAACTTAGACCAATGTATCTCGATTATAAATCCTTCTATAAGCACATAAGTGGATGGAGCTGAGACTTGGCATGGGAGGAGAGAAGGTCTGCAATATGAAATTCCCAGGAGATTTCCTAGGAGAATAAGGAAAGTTATTCCATCTTTCCCATTTTATTACTTAGCATTGCCTTTTAGGACACTTCAAAATTGTAATGTGAAAAGAAGTGACAACTTTCTCTATAAAATAACCAAAATAGATTAAACTCAGAATAGTAACTCTCTAGGAAGAAAAGTTAACTTTTCACTACTGGATAAGAAAAGTTCAGATAAGATCCTGCCAGTGGTCTTATCTATTCAAGACTCTACATAATTCATCTGGGTCCCTTGAGATAAATATTAAGAGATGCATCTTTATAACATATCCAGGACTCAGGAATGCCACCATTCATTGCTAGATTGCCTTATTTACTTTGTTTTAACCTACATGTTACCCCCTAGTACATTTCTTGGCTAAAAATGAATGCTGACAGAAAAGTTAGGAGAGAGTCTGGGTGGGGGGGGCACCAGAAATGTTTGAAAACATGGTGCTAGCATGATTGTATTCAAAATCTTCCAAATTCATTAGGAAAAGAGCTTGTGTGAGATCATCTGTCATGTTAAGAGTAACATAATATCTTGAAAAGTATTAATGCGGTTTTCTTCATTGCCTTGCTTTTTATTGTTTGTGAACTTCTCCCAATCCATCTCTTTCCCAGGAGAATATTAGAATTGTTGGGATGAAACAGAGAAAACACTGCTCAGCTTTAACTTCAAAAACAAGCTCCTAAATTTGCCTAAAAGAACATAATTTTAATCATAAGTGGTAGGTAGAATGCCCTGGCAGCAAGATCAAAGATTTAGGCAGGCTGGCTGGAGATATGTGAGAAACTTTCTGGATGGTGAGAGAGAAGCAGAATCAGTGCTGAGAGTCTATGCAGCCTTTGCTCAGTGGGCATCAGGCAAACTAAGGAGCCTTTTTGTGAGCCAAGACAGTGATGCCCATGGACTGTCCTTGACCTCCAGATAGGCACCCACTGCAGGTGTCTGAGCCACCACCCATTGACTGTACAGCAGGAGAATTCCCTGATGTATCCTGAGACTGTCAGCTCATCTAAGTTACCCTGTGCAGGAAACTGCCACTACCCACCACAAATTTCCATTTATCTCTTTATTATCTGTTTTCCTACCATTCTTCTGTGAATTCTCTCTAAAAAAAAAAAAATAGCTAATGGAATTGCAGTAGGAATAAGCCGCCGGGTATCTAATACCAGAGAGGAAGTATAACTTGGGAAAAGCAGCATTATTTAATATTTAAAACATACATCTCAAAGCCAGGATCAACAAAGTCCTAGGTTTCTGGCTTTGAGAAAAGTACTCATCTGGGCCCGTGTTTTCTCATTTGTGTAATGGAGATAATGTTCCCAATCACCATGAGGCCTCAATGGGACTTTACATACACACGCCCACACGAGAGCCACACCATAGACCTGTTCGCATCCCTGTCATCTCTTGTCACTCATCTGAATGTATCAAGCTCTTATTATCTTTGTCTGCTGTAAATTGCTCCGAAGGAGACAGAATTCAAAGAGAACAGCAAGCAGAGGATACTTTCGTGTTCCAGATCCTCACACTTGAGGGTGACTTTCCCTCCCTAAACGAGGGCAGGAAAGGGAGGGTGACGGTTCCATTCCTTCTCTCTGATCAAGGAGGTGTCTATTTTAACAACATGCACAAGATAGCCTCAGCCTCAGGATATCGGTTTGGTGACAATAACTATGTCACCTTGCTCTCAAGTTTTGAGTGAGTAAAGAAATGAGGATTTTGGACAAAACATTTTATTTTATGGTGTTTCCTTGTTTATTCTTTAACATAATGAAGATCTGCTTTTGAACATTTACTATACACCACAAAGTAGAAACCACAAATACTTCTTTTGTCCTTGGTAATCTTGCAATACGGTGGAAGAAATTTATTCCAAGCTGCAAAAAAATACAAAACAAAACATAAAGCAGGAAGATTTAAATTGTGTTATTCAGTGTTTAATTTTTCCTACTCTACATCTTGAATCTAAGCTGCCATTTTAAAAAAAGGCATAATACACAAAATACTTTTCTAAGCATTTTTTTTCAGCAAGATTGCAAGAAAAGGTAGAAAGGGAAATGTATAAAGATGAATAACCAGGACAGAAGAATCAGCACTCAGGCCTGTACCTATAACTCACTCACCATAAGGTTGGTTAAAACCACAGCTTTGAGGGAAGAGGCAGAAAGGAAGGATGCTCTAATTTTACCGGAGCTAAAATCATGAAAGCATCTTCTGCTGAGGAAAAAAAAGTGAAAGAGAGACAGAAAGGAAGGAAGGAAGGAAGGGGGGATTATTTTACTGGCTAATTTGTAAGTGCAATTAAGGTTAAAGTTATACTTCCCTTCACAAGAAAACATAACCCAAAGCAGTATGAGCAAAAAAGCTTTGTTTGTAAAGAACTTTTCAAGATGCTGTTTTTCTCCTGGAAAATGTGGTTTATCTAATTGATGGCTGAGGAAAACCATCTTTTTAAACTTCCCACTCCGTGAGTCACCCTGGGGTGTGTCAACCTTGTAGCATCCTGTGAGATCCAGTAATCTAAAGTGGCATGACCGCCGCAGCCCCAGCCTCCTGCGTCAAGCAGAGCTACCGGTGCTGGGAAAACAGAGGCAGCCCAGTTTTCTAAACAGAGTGGTTAAGAAAATTACATGTTATGAAATGGGGTTGCATCCTTTAAAGGATCATTACCTATTTTTAAAAAGAACCTGTCGAATGATTCCTATCACACCCAGATGTCTACAGTTGGTGAAGCCCAGGTAATTACTCCAACCGAAGGGAAAGTATCTTTATGGCTTCTCCATGTCCACCTTTAAGAGAATTTCCGTGACACTGCTACATTCATTAAATGGAGGTAAAGTGAAGAATTTGGACACATCCTTCCCCAAACTTTACTTGAGACACTGACAAATCATCATGAAAACTGAGCCAGCCAGCCAAATGGGGCATCAAACCCTGGGGAAAGAAATTTAAAACTAGTCTGAAAGTCTTAACCATCAGTACAGAGCCTTGCCTTATACAATAACTGATTCATTTTTGGCATCTAAGAATTTTTTATCTGTAAAACATTAGAGCTGAAATGTGTAAAAATATGATGTACATGATAGACCTTAGGATAAAATAAAATAAAATAAGGACATTAAGTTTTCCTAAAGAAGAAGTGTTTATTATATTAGGTGGCTTAGGGGTATTTGGGAAGAGAGCAGAGAAAATTGGGATTGGAAAATGCTGGAAAAAATAGTATACCTTCTTTCTTTCTTTTTTTTTTTTTTTTTAGATAGTCTACCTTCCTAATTATAGATAGGCCAGGGTAGACATTTATCCAGGTAGCACGTATGATATAAGAATGTGACAAGACAGTACTAGAGATTCTTTAAAACGTATCTCATTAAACTTCAAAGTTAGTTATTTACAATCAGGTGTAAAGGCTGAAAAAAGAGCCAACAAAACTTGTTTCCTTTACTTAAATCTTCAGGGATTAATAGATGAGATAAAGCAGAATCTTGGGGAGAAAAATGTGAACACCAACAAAGCTACCAGGTAGGTAATACCGGATAAGTTAAGTTTCAATGGCTGTGCTTAGGTCTGTATAGGATTCTTATTTGAGGGAAGTGGCAATATATAGGGACATTTTTAACTTCTCTCAATTTTCTGGAATTATTAGCACTAAGATAAAAATGCAGTAGACAATAGGCAACATAAAGTAAGAGGAAAAAGTGAATTTAAATACATCAGTGATATTTTAGATAAAAGAGATATGACAAGATAAGGTCTGAATGTTGAAATGAGTTAAATAAGATTATCATAACTTGAGATTTCTAGGAACTGTATTGAGATATGTGAACTATGTGTCTCTAGCCACTTTGGGCAGAGGTTTTAGCACTTTAGGGATTGTAGAACAATCACCACATTATAGAGCTAGGAGGATTCTCCAGAGGTTTAGGCCTGAGAAAACATGTGTTTCCTGGTTTTTTGGTGTTTTCCTGAGTGCTCATTAGCAACAGTGTAATTTTCACTGCTTGTCAATCCAAAGAACATCACAATTATATCCCTAGATCATGATGATCAGCTCTGGTGACAGATGCAGAAAGTCATGGCCACCCATGAGAGACTACGGTGTCTCTGTTCACTCATGGACGGCTGCTGGAAATGAAGACAAGCAAACTACCCTCTTATGGCTTAAGATGGAATTGCTTTAGAAGGGTGATTATCTAATGTCTTTTATACTAGCTTTTGGAGCACTTCCTTAGTATTTTCCAAAAAGCATGATCATCTTAGATTCTCTGGTTTTTCGGAAGCATAACATGCATACCACTGTTAGTAGGCAAGAACATTTCAAATGGATGTAAGAACATTAAATTAAAGATTTTTATAATAGTGCTGAGTTTAGATAGAGGGCTCAGATAGGGAAATAGTAGGTAAATAATAATACCAGTGGTACACAGACATGATAAGAATCCCACGATTGTTATGTGAATGGCTGAAATCTGTCCTGAGCTGTACTTTCTCTTAGGTATATCCCACAGTCAAGTAGAAGGGAATGGCTAGAATCAAAATAATGAACTCCCAAGAAACTAGAAAAAAATGAGCAAAACTGGAAACTGAACTTGATCACACATGCCTGCCCTGCAAAGGGACAGAGAATAAGTTTCTTATTGAGAATGAAATGTCCTTAATAATTCATAAAAAATCATGAGCTATTTAGTAGAAAGGGAGGATGGCTCAGGGAAGGAGTGTCTACTTTGATTCCTTGAGCTGAATAAACTTCAGAAATCAGTGATTTTATTCAGGTTCACATTTCACATTATTATCCCTGTGTTGTACTGTAGATTTTCTTTAAAATAGTGTCATCCTAGCAGAACCACATTCTGCAAGTATCTTCTGAGTGAGTTTCCAACCCACCCGGATATGATCACATTTATTTTAATGAATCATATGAATACAAGAGTTGAGTTAATCAGTCATCAAATACATATCAAAGCCATCTTGCCAAATGGGAAAAATGTTACCAGTAATTTCAAACTTGATGAAATGAGATTGGTTGGGAGAAAAGGAGACAAAAATAGGATAATTTATTCTAGCAATATCTGACATAAGATAAAAAATGCAATTTCTAGCAAGCATTAAGCAGTTCCCTCCCAAATTGCCCATTGATTTGGACATAAGCCATTGTCTTGCCAGAACTGCTCTGTCACTCTCCCCAATTCCAATCCAGTCAGAGACTCTCTCCCAAAATGCAACAGTATTGATAGTGATTCTAACATTTCTGGAAAAAAATGGAGATTTCAAAATTTGAAATGTTTATCCTTTGCCACCACAAATACTAACAGAGGTTTCAAGTATCTGGTAGGCCTGAGTCAGAGCTGGGACTGCCTAGGCTGCAAAACCTTATTGTTGAAGGTCACTGAGCTTCTACTTACTTGGATGGCCTAGGACCTACAATTAAGGAGGAATAGCTTTGGGTTTAGCAGTAAATTTAAGGGCATAAGTCCAAAGATTTTCCATAGGTGTAACCAATGACACCACAGCCTACAGAATGGACTCATGCTCTATTTTTTCTATAAGGTTCAACAATTATTAGAAGAATAATGATAATGATGAAATAACTAGTACCATTTTTTGGTATGCTATATTAGAATTTTTAGATTCAGGATCCAGCTTCAACACTGAATTTCATGCCTTGAATCCCTGGTAGATTCTTACCATTAACTGAAATTGGAGCATAGAGATAGAACACACATTCTGTGACATGATATCAATAGATCTAGTTGTAGGGAAAAATTAAGAAGCACAAGCTTAGAAATAGTTCCATTTATGTATATCCAAAAGATCTGGTTTTGAATGGACTATTTTCACACATTAGCATGCTAATTTTTATGCCATCCTACCATAAACCTCATTTCCAAAGTATAACCATAGTGGCAAGATTTAAGATGCATAAACTGAAGTTCAAAATGTGAAATATGGCATGCTAACTTAATGGAATCTTTTTTATTTTTTGTAGAGGAGATTTAATTAGTACTGTCTTGGTTAATACTTTGAATCTTTGAGGCTTTGAGGCATAGGTAATAATTTCTATTTAATTGCCATTAGTGCCCAAATGCATCTAGTCTTTAATAATGCAAAGTAGAAAATGATTGTTTAGTATTTATTGTACAGAGTGTCTAGGACAAAGAATACAACATGACTCCAACACACAAAGCAATTTTACTATGAGGATCTTGTTATATATAAACAAGCTACAAAGAGTAATTATGTTGATATATAATAGATAAAGTTGAAACTTGAATATTTTTTGTTAAAGTCTGGGAACATATTTGCACCAAATCTATAATTTTTATACCTATTTGGCCACTGTTTCATTTACTATGTACCATAGAGTCATAAATTTTAATTAATTTTGCTATAACATTTTTTAAAATTCCATGATTGCATTAATGTACACAACTATGATTTAATGAAAAAGAAAAAAAATTACATATAAGTTTAGTAATGTAGTATGTACTTTTTACAAATATTATATTTGTCTGATCAAGTAAGAAAACTTGTTCCATCACATTTTCAACATGAACATTTCTCTGAATGGTATTTTTATTTAATTTCAAAATGCTTCATATGCGTGTAGTTTTGTTTTGTTTTGGAGAGAGGGTCCCTTAGTAGAGTACTGTGGCATCATAGCTCCTAGCAATCTCAAACACTTGAACTCATGTGATCCCCTTACCTCAACTTCCAAAGTACTTGGGATTTCAGGTGACCGTAATAATGTGCTGCTATTTTTAGAGACAGCATCTTGCTCTTCCTCAGGCTGGTCTCAAAGTCCTCAGCTTAAGTGATCCACCTGCTGCAGCCTCTCAGAGCACTAGGATTACAGGCATGAGCCACCACACCCAGCCTGTATGTATTTTTTTTGGTTTTGGTTGAAAATTAGCTGTTTTATTATTGCAAAAGGAACTTGTTCTGGAACAAAAATGGAAAATTATACTTTCATTGCAAGCAACAGAGCAACAGAGCAATGAAATATGTAAATAATTAAAAATAATTGCAGATTTTTGTCAGAATGGTAAATAATCAATGTGAAAAATCTAGGAAAAATTTAGAATTAAAAATAAAACTGAAAACAGACTAGATGAACTTAGTATTCAAATGAACATGAATGAAGAAGAAATCAGTGAACTGGAAGACAGTTCTTTGGAATTATTCATTGCTAATTTAACAAAGGGAAAACATATTGAAAAAAACATATTAGCAAAGCCTCAGGGACCTGAGTGATATTATCAAAATGTCTAATATTAATTTCCTTTTTTCTTTATTAAATCATAACTGTGTACATGATGCATTTATGGGGTACAGTGTACTGATTCAATATACAATGAGAAATTCTTACATCCAAATGATTAATACATTTATCACCTTGCTTACTTATTTGTTGTGGTAAGACAGTTATACTCTTTTCTTAATAGTTTTGAAAAGTACCTATGCACATTAGGTGAGGTCTCCCCAAATGCCCTCCCTCCTCCCAGTCTTCCTCTCCCATCTCCCCATCTTCCCTCCTACTTTCTGAACTACAGTTATGTTTTATAATTTGTATAAATGTGTAGGTGACTATATATTGATTTCATACTAGTATTGAGTACATTGGATACTTTTGTCCATTCTTAAGACACTTTACTAAGAAGAATATGTTCCAGCTCCATCCAGGTAATCATAAAAGATGTGAAGTCTTTTATGATCTTCATCTTTTTGATGGCTGCATAGTATTCCATGGTGTATATATATATATATATATATATACCAAAATTTGTTAATCCATTCATAGGTTGATGGGCATTTGGGCTCTTTCCATGTCTTGGTAATTAAGAACTGGGCTGCAATAAACATTCTGGTGTAAATGTCTTTGTTGTAAAATGATTTTTGATTATCTGGGTAGAGGAATTGCAGGATGGAATGGTAGGTCTACTTTTAGTTCCTTGAGTATTCTCCAAACTTCTTTTTAAAAAGGCCTGTTAGCTTGCATCCCCACCAGTAGTTTAGAAATGTTCCCTTTTCTCTGCATTAATGCCAACATCTGTAGTTTTAGGATCTTGTTATGTAGGCTAATCTTTCTAGAGTTAGATGATATCTCAAACTGGTTTTGATTTGCATTTTTCTGATGTTTAAAGATGATGAGCATTTTTTCATGTGTTTGTAGGCCATGCACCTGTCTTCTTCAGAGGTTTCTGTTCAAGTCTCTTGTCCACATAGAATGGGATTATTTATTCTTTTCTTATTGATTAGTTTGAGTTCTCTGTGGATTCTAGTTATCAGACCTTTCTCAGAAGCACAATCTGCAAAAATATTCTCCCATTCTGAGGATTGTCTATTTGATTTACTTACTGTGCTCTTGGATGTATAGAAGCTTTTTAGTTTGATACATACAGATAAATGGAAATCAGAAAAAAGCAGGGGTTGCAATTTTATTTTCAGATGCAATTGGCTTTAAACCAACAAAGATAAAGAAAGATAAAGATGGTCACTACATATTTGTCAAGGGAAATAACCAACATGAAGATACTTTAATAATTAACATTTATCTACCCTATCAGAATGCTCCTTAGTTTATAAAGTAAACCCTAATGGATATGAACAACTTGATATCTTCCTGCACTATAATAGTTAGAGACTTTAACATCCCTTTGACAGTTTTGGATAGATCCTCCAAGAAGAAATTAAACAAAGAAATACTATACTTCAACTTGACCCTAGAACAAATGGACTTAACAGACCACTACAGAACATATCATCCTAATTAAACTGAATACACATTCTTCTCATCAGCCCATAGATCATCTTCCAAAATTGATCATATCTTAGAACACAAGTCTAACCTCAGCAATTTTAAAAGAATAGAAATGATTCCTTGTATCATCTTGGACTAACAGTGACAGGAATCTTCATACTAAAACACAGTCAGGAAACTAAATAATCTTAGGCTAAATGATAGTTGGGTCAAAGATGAGATTAAGAAGAAAATCACCAAATTTTTGGAACAAAATGATAATGAAGACACAAAGTATCAAAACCTGTGGGATGATGCTACAAAGGCAGTCCTAAGAGGGAAATTTATAGCTTTAGAAACCTTCATCAAGAAAACATAAAGACAGGAAGCCAACAACTTAATGAGTCATCGCCAGTAACTGGAAAAGGAAGAACATTCCAACTCCAAACTCAACAGTAGAAAAGAAATAGCTAAAATTAGGGCAGAATTAAATGAAATTGAAAACAAAGGAATCATTCAGAAGATCAACAAAATAAAAAGTTATCTGATCTGTTCATGATCAAAATACTTAAAAAATAGGCTTAGATGGGTCATGTCTTAAACTAATATTCATTTCATTAAGGAGGTAGAAATAGAAGAGAAAGATGTGGTACAGGGAAAGTATTTGAAGAAAACTTTCCATAGTTGATGAAAAAATTATTTATTTAAGAATCTAAGAAAAATTCAAATAGGATAAACCTAAAAATCTACACCCAGTAATAATATGTGTATCATCAAACATCCATAAACTAAAGACAAAGAAAATATCTGAAAGTAAACTGGGACAAATAACGCATCACATGTAGAGAACCAACAATTTGAATAACTGGGTTTCTCATCAAAAATTACATGCAGGAACTATGACAGAAAGTGGCACAATTTTTCAGAATTCTATGTGCAGCAAAAATATTTTTCAACAATAAAGGTCCTTGCCAATAGACCTGTTCTAAAAGAATTTCTAATGAAAATTCTTCAGAAGAAAAATGATTCCAGAAGGAAACTTGAAATTTGAAGAATAAAGAAAGAATGTTTATTGCAGCCCAATTCATAATTGCTAAGTCATGGAAGAAGCCCAAGTGCCCATCAAACCATGAATGGATTAATAAATTGTGTTATATGTACACTGTGGAATATTATGCAGCCTTAAAGAAAGATGGAGACTTTACCTCTTTCATGCTTACATGGATGGAGCTGGAACATAGTCTTCTTAGCAAAGTATCTCAAGAATGGAAGAAAAAGTATCCAAAGTACTCAGCCCTACTATTAAACCAATGTATAGCTTTCATATGAAAGCTATAACCCAATTATAGCCCAAGAATATGGGGAAAGGGGAGAGAGAAGGGGGTGGAGGATGAGTGGAGGGAGGGTAATTGGTGGGACCACACCTACAGTGCATCTTATAAGGGTACATGTGAAATTTACTAAATGTAGAATGTAAATATCTTAACACAATAACTAAGAGGGTGCCATGAAGGCTATGTTAACCAGTTTGAAGAAAATATTTCAGATTGTATATAAAACCAGCACATTGTACCGCATGATTGCATTAATGTACACAGCTGTGATTTAATAAAAAAAATGAAAATAATGTAACCTAAACATTTGTATCCTCATATTAATCTGAAATGAAAATAAATAAGATAAATTAAGGAAAAATGGTGATGATGTGAGTACCTAAAATAGACTATTTTTTTCCTCTTGAAATCTTTAAAATATGTTTGATGGTATAAAGCAAAAATTACTATATTGTCTGGAATTTTCAATGTATATAAAAATCTATAAGACAACTATAACATAAAGGGGAGAGGGTAAAACATATTATAGGTATTATTTCTATATTCCACTTGATGCTATAAAACATTTATTTTAAGTAGATCATGAAAAGTAGAGTATGTATATTATAATTCTTAGATTAGTCAATAAGAAATCTATACAGAGGTATAGTAGAAAATACAATAGACAAAACTGAACACCAAAATACTGAATATCAAAATAAAAATCCACATAACTCCAGAGGCAGGAAAAGCAAAACAATAAATGTAAAATGGAGATAACTAACAAAAACAAATAATAAAATGGCAGGCTTAATTTTTTAAATCAATATTACATTTAATGTAGATGGTTTAAAGATACCATAAAATACAAAGATTGTCAGAGAAGATTAAAATATATGACTCAACTATATTCTGTCTACAAGAAACTCACTTCAAATACATGTAGCTTAAAAGTAAAAAGATGGAAAAAGATCTACCATGCAACTAATCTTAACTTCAAAGGTAAGATATTTTATCTAGTGAATAGTAACCTTCAGAGAGTTTAGGAATGAGGCATGGAACTCCAGGGATTGAGTGGTTAATGAGGAACATAGTGGAAGCCAATTTCCCCTAAAGTTGTGAATCATCCTCTATGCTCTCAATATATGGCCTGATAAAGCCGGAAACTGATGGAAGTAAATTGTTTGGTTATGGCCTCCCAAAAGAGTAAACCAATGTGTATTTATTCTCATCATCTCATTTTTTCCTAAAATATATCCTTCTTAAAGAATAAACAACTTTTTTCTTCAACATTTGAAAAATAAGTATGTCCATGAAAAAAAAAATATTGCTGTACTCAGCCACACTTTATCACAGCCACATTGGAACCTATCATGTCTCTTTTCCAAAGGTATAGTCTGCATTTACATAGGTATAGTCTGCCTCTAAAGATGTTACCTTTTTACTGCAGTACATTGTTGTCATCTTCTGACTTCATTTTCCACAATAAAGATTCTTATTTTCCACCCTCATATTTATAGCCTTATTTTCCCAGGAAAAAGAATACTCTGTGTTAATGTAAGAGGAAATATCCCCTCAGTTCCTTCTTCCCAAAATGTTCTTATCTAGGTCCTGCCTGATTCAAAATGTTAGGAATGGTAGGCATTTTAAGTAGCTCAGAGTAGATCAGTGTAGTAACAGCTGGGTTAAACTTGTACTTTCACAAGGCGACAAATCTAGAGACAACAAAAACAAAACTCAAACCAGCCTCTTGGAGGGGAGAGAAGTCTCAGAAAGACTTCATCAAACTCTGATAATGTCCACAACGTCCAGCAGCCTGGAGACTAAAGTTCTAGATTTAATGGGTTCAAAAGAATGGGCCATTACCAAGAAACTGAGTTGTTTAAGAAATGTCTTCACTAAACAGCTGAACTTCTGTCAGATATTCTTCAGGTTTGAGTTTAAATGAAATTTTGTCAGATATGTTGCTAAAAATATAGACAAAGGACAAACATCAAAGAAATTTTAAAAAGTAGAATTAGCATGGACTATTGCTGTTTCCAACTACAGTTTTGCTATAATCATTGGTTGTTCAGATAGGAACAGTAGACTATCTGTCCTTTTTAGCTATTTGTACTATCAGTATCCTGGTTGGAATCTCCTGGGTCCTGGGCTAGCCCTCGGATCTTGGCCTCAAATGTTGCAATAGCAGAGCTTGGTATTTGGAAGGGAGTGAGGGTCATGTGCTATACACATCATCTCAATATTGGTCTTCTTTAGAATTCATTATTCCTTGCTCAATCTCCCACTGTCTTCCCACTGAACTCAGGAGAAAGCCCATGTTCTTTAAACTGACTTTTCCCCAAAGCAAACTGGTTTTGCTATCCTGTGAGCAGCTCATGCTCCTTTGGAACTTTTTTCTCTATTTCTCCTGCTGTTGCCCTCCTTAACTTCTCCAAATCATATTCACCCTACCTCTTTTAAAATCTTGTCTTCTCTACACAAAAAACAATATCTTTTTACTCTTATTGTAGATAGCACTTTCATATACCTAACAACTTAAGAAGTTAATTAATTACTCATTGTATAACCTTAAAAACTATGGTCTCTGGCTTATATTTGTTTTCCTATTACTAAGACAGAACAGTTGAATTTTTATCTTAGCTAAGTTCAAAAGCAAATGCCAGCTTGTTTGTGAATATTTTTCTAGTCCATGAATCATATTTTCCCATAAATACACATTTATGCTACTGACATGTTTATAGCTTGACAAAAAACACATCCCCTGTGTGTAGAGTAAAACAATGACTTTCTTGCTACCATCTGGAAAGCTGACACAATGGATATCATGGCCAATATCTGTGCTTAAATGGAAAATTACTGTTATAGATAAAGAACCTTGTTGAATATTTTTTTTATGGTTAATAGATGGTAATCATCTCTTTGCAATTGGCAATAAAACTGTCTTCACTCTTTAAGGCATTTTAGGTGATGACAAGATGCTGAACACTTTGTTGCCTAGCTTGCATCAGATTTGTATTTTTACCTTGAGGTGCAGCTCACTAATTACACTTACATCCAGTATTTTTTTGTTTCAGGAAAGCATTTGTAGAAATGAGCTTTTTAATAAAAGTAAGTGCTTTAAATAGAAGCATAAAAATTTAGAGAGGTGTTCAACCTGCAACCTACAGTCTACTGGCTGCATGTTGATTATATGAGAACTTTTTTGTTTATCTGTGGTGTCAGATATAAAAAATATGCGTGTACCTTTTGTTTTTGTTTTGTCTCATCAGCTTTTGTTAATCTTTGTGTATTTAATGTGTGACCCCAAACAACTCTTTTTATTACACTGCGGCACAGAGAAGCCAAAAGTTTGGACACCCTTAATCCCTCCAACTCTTGCCTCAGTGGTAACCACTATAAACAATTTGGTATAGGAGATGGAAAATTATAACTATTCACTTGTTTTTTAAAATAAATTTTAGAGGAACATAGCCACAGTCATTCATTTATGCATTGTCCATATCTGCTACAATGGTGAAGTTGAGGAGCTATGATAGATATTATCTGGCCCTTTGCAAAAACTTTGCTGACTCCTAATTTACTGTGAAATACATACTTTCAGATTTTCCATGTGTGTACAAAATATACATATACTTTTTAAAAAAACTATCCTGCAATTCCTTTACTTGGTATATATCCAGAAGACCAAAAATCAGTTTACAACAAATATTTTCACCAGGATGTTTATTGCAGCCCAATTCATAAATGCCAAGTCATGGAAGCAGCCCAAGTGCCCATCAACCCATGAATGGATTAACAAATTACAGCATATGTATACCATGGAATATTATGCAGCCTTAAAAAAGATGGAAAGTTTACCTCTTTTATGTTTACATGGATGAGTTGGAACATACTCTTCTTAGTAAAGTATCTCGAGAATGGAAGAAAAAGTATCCAATGTACTCAGTACTATTATGACACCAATATATAATCATGCACACTTTCATATGAAAGATAAAACACAACTATAGTCCAAGATGAAGGAGGGAAGAGAAGGGGGAGGGGAAAGGGTAGAATTACCCTACCTTCACGGGAGGATAATCCATGGGACCTTGACCTCACCTATGGTGCATATTGCAAGGGTACATGTCAAATCTATTAAGAGTAGAGTATAAATGTCTTAACGCAATAATTAAGTAAGTGAGGTGAATGCTATATTAACCAATTAGATGTAAGAATTCCAAATTGTACATAAAATCAGCACATTGTACCCCATGTACAGTTCTGATTTAATAAAAAAAATTTAAAACCTTACTGAAATGTAACTTGCGAACTCAGTTCAAGGAATAGAACATTACCAGCACCTCAGAAGTCTCTTTCATTTTCCTTTACGGCCACTACCTTATTGGTAATTTTATCAAATGGGTGCTTTATAACCTTACAGGTTAATTTTGCCTGTCTTAAAACTTTATAGAAGTGGAATCATACATTATGAATTCAGTGCCCATCTTCTTTTGTTCAACATTTTAAGAGTCATCCATATTATTGTGTAAGGTAAACACTTTGTTCATTCCCATCACCTATAGAATTACATTAGACAAATATGTCACACTTTACTTACCCATTGTACTTCCAGTAAATTTTTATGACATTTTTAGTTTAGGCCTATTATAAATAATGGAGAAATGAATGTTTTTACCATTTTACCTATAGGTTTTTCTCACTATACATTTTTGAAACTGTTTAACCCACCCTATTTTGCACTAATTCCCATGTCGATTCATGTAAAACTGTCTTAGTCTATAACAATCGGATAGTATTCAGTTGTATGATGTTCTGAAATACATTTTCATATTGCTAATTTAGTTATACGGCAGTCACTAATAGTATTTTTTCCTGAAGTTTATTCTCCTTTTCTTATGGTAATAGACTCTCCACATTTTAGGTACATGACTGTTCAGAATAAAGACTACAGTTTCCCAACTTTAGTGCAGCTAGGTACAACCATGTGACTGGCTTTCTAATAACGGATGTAGGTAGATGCATTGCATGACGAGATCCTTCCTGAAGAGAGAGAATACCTGCACTTTGCTTTTGTACCTCCTTTCTCCATCCAGCTGCCTTTAAGCACACGCTGCCATCTTGTATCTTGAGGTTGAGCTTCACACACTGGCCAGAAAACAATTGGGGAGCCCAGGACCTATAATCAAGGGTTACACCTATCCTGGGCTGTGTCTATCAAGGCATTGACAAGAGAGAGAAATGAGTATTATCTTATTTGAGCTACAATTATTTTGTCTGTCATTCGTAATTGAAATAATTTACAACTTATACCAGTTAGTTTCCAGCTTTTGCTTCTGTGTACCATGTGGCAGTGAACATCTTGCCATATAACTTTATAATTTTTTGTGCCTTTTTTGAGAAAAAAAATCTACAGATGAAGTTGTCAGGTCAAAATATAAGAACACTCTCAACAGCAGATACTACCTAATGTTCCTCCAAAATTACATTACTAGTGAAATGCTAAGTGACCTTTCTACCTTAATGCATTGAGTGTCAATTTGCCAAAACTGAAACATCAAAACACAGAGGATCAATGCCCAAACCCTAATTTTTTAATTCACATCTTTGTTACAGAAAGAAAGTTGAGCCAATTTTCATTTGAAGAGCCTTTTCTTGTGAGGGTGGGAGGGGCTTGCCTGTTCAAATGCTTTGCTCACTTTTCCATTGTAGAAGCTCTTTCATAATTATTTAATCCAATATTGAAAGTATAATTCATCCCTTAATTTTATTTTGATTAGGTTCAAGTTTTTTTTATATTTAGTAGGACAAATCTATTCTTATTCTTATAAAATATAAGGTATCGGTATATATTTTTCTTTCAAAAGAAATTTAGAGTTAAGTACTCAAGTTCTCAAAAATATAAAGATGATAATTTGATTAAAATTTAGCAAAGTATCTCTAGAATGGAAGAAAAAGTATCCAATATATACACCCCTAATATGAGACAAATTCTTTACCGTTCAAGTGAAGGCTACAACCCATTTATTGCACAGGAAGATGGGGAAAGGGGAGAGGGAAGGAAGGGGAGAGAGAGGGTGGAGGGAGATGGGACAAAGGGTGAGATCATATGTGTGGTACATATTCGAAGGGTCAGGAGAAAACTTCTAAATACGGATCAAAAATGTTTTCATATAGTAAACGAGAA
>CAUYON010020401.1:0-15985 GCA_963573935.1 Arctocebus calabarensis
CTCTTTTGTGTTTACATGGATGGAGCTGGAACATATTCTTCTTAGCAAAGTATCTCAAGAATGGAAGAAAAAGTATCCAATGAACTCAGCCCTAATATGAAGCTAATTTATAGCTTTCATATGAAGGCTAAAACCCAATTATAGCACAAGAATACAGGGAAAAGGGAAAGGGAGGGGAGTGGAGGGGAGGGGGGAGGATGGGTGGAGGGAGGGCAATTAGTGGGATCACACCTACGGTACATCTTAGCAGGGTACTGGTGAAACTTATTAAATGTCGAGTATCAATGTGTTCCTATAGTGATCAAGAAAATGCCATGAAGGCTATCTCTAACAGTACGATCAAAATATTTCTGATTGTATATGAAGCATATTCTGCCCTATGATTGCACCAATGTATACAATTATGATTTAATAAAATTATTAACAAAAATAAAATAAATAACAAAAAATAAAAGACGCCAAGAAACTTGCTTTTCAGATGGAAAATGATACAATTAGATACCTACTTCACACCATTTTCAGATGGATTAATATTAAAAATGCCAAATGCAAAGATTTTACAAAAGCATACCAGAGAATATTCATTTTATATCAGGCTAGTGAACACTTTCTCTAGCAAGGCACAAAAAGTACAAACCCAGCCACAAAGGAGATAATCAATTTTGTCTGCATTGAAATGAACATTTGTTATATGAAAAAGATACCATAAAACATACAAGCCAAATTATAAAACTGATCATAGTCAAATGACAAACTTCTAACTGCTAATTAGGAAAATTACTTGTAACGCTGAATGAGCATTAAGGATTAGTAATAGTAAAACTATAATATGGCAGTAATATATACAATGTTTAGTATATGCTGAGTAATATTCCAAGTGCCTTGCATATAAACTTATTTAATCCTCACAACAAACTTGTAGGTACTGGTATTATTCGCATTTTACAAATGAGGAAAATAAATCATAAAGAAATTAAGTCTTCTAAGGCAAACAGTCCTAGTAAGTGGTATAGATAGGATACACAAATATGGATAAATAAAAAAAAGACATGAATAACCCAATAGGAAAATAAAAGGCCCTGGACATGTAATTAACAAAAAAGGACTTCAAATGGCTAATACACATATGAAGACTCACTCAATTTTATTATTAATGATAAAAGGGAAATTAAAATACAATGATACAATTTCACACCCATTCAAATGACAAAATTTTAAAAATCTAGGAATATCAAGTGTTGGTAAAGATGAAACGAATGGGAATTTTTATACAGAGTTGACATACCAGAGAGTTTAAAAAATTTGAAGGTCTCCAACCCAAGAACTACATTCTGTCAAGGCTATGGGATGTAAGCACAAAAAGTAATGCCCAAGGACATTCCCTGAAGCACTGTATATAGTAATTATTAATGTGAAAAGCCACAGCTGTACCGTTTTTGAAAGGACCTCTTCAGTTGCAACTGGAACTTTACCCTGGCAGTGAGAACAATGTAATCTAAAAATCTGTACAATTAGATTTACATTTTTCATGTTGAATATTGCCTTTTATTTCTTTTTTTATTTACTTATTTTAGAAAATAAAATTTAGAAAATGCTGAATATGTCTGTTTATTTACTTAATAAATAAAGAAATAAAAGGCCATATTCAACATGATAAATGTAAATCTAAATGACAAAAGCACACAATCCACGTGTTGTTTAAGTGTATAAATATGCAAGGTAAAGATGGTTTAGAAACACTCGGGAATGATATACATGAACTTCCTTCCAAGAAGGGAAAGAAAAGAAGAGAATTGAACTTTAAGTTTCTTTCTCAAGGAAAATCTTTGTGGGAGTTAAACGTGGGAAAACACTGGCATTTATTAAAGATGTAAAAGAAGCATATGGGAGTAAATGATATTCCTTTTATACTTTTCTATAAGTTCAAAGTATTTCTAAATTTGTTTTTCAAATTAATGGTGTTGGGGGGAGGGGAGAAAAGATCCTGTGAGAGTAAGAACAATGAGAACAGATGTGGCCGTGAAAGGGACATGCCGTGCAATGAAGACAAGACTGAAGGAAGATTTTATTTTTAAAGAAAATCCTGTGGGTAGAAGGAACAAAAAGTTAGAGAGGAACTTTCAAGTCTGAGAAAAGCAGACATCACAAAGTGCTGACCGCTGAGCCCAGTGTAGCCAGCAGATCTGTGTGTTCACCCAGCACAGGGGTATTCAGAATTTATATATTTTTATGTGAGACACATACTTTCTATCTCTTCCTAATCCCCACAAATTCCTCATGTCTTCTACCAGATCATTTCATTCACTCACCTGGTTTGGGAAAACAGCTGTTTGTATCCTTGCAAAAGAATGACATGAAGAGATGTATAAGGGATTAGATTTGGAATGCCAGAGAAATACCACGTCATCAGAGACAGTAGAGGAGAAAAAGTGAGAAGTGATGGCAGATACTTGAAAAGAGAATTTAGGGAAGATGACCTTTGAATAAAAAGAAAGTCAAAATAGTGATGATACAAATAGTGATGAGAAAACACCTGGAATACACACACTCTTAACACCTCATAAGCGGGCTTTTGGCAGGCCTGTATTGTTAAAAGCATCTGTGCTGAACAGTTTGTCCAAATCTATCACAGTTTTTCTGCCTCCTGATTTAAAAAAAAAGGAAAATTTCTATTTAAGAGACAGAGTCTCACTTTATCACCCTCAGCAGAGTACTTTGGCATCACTGCTCACAGCAACCTCCAACTCCTGGGCTTAGGCGATTCTCTTACCTCAGCCTCCCGAGTAGCTGGGACTACAGGTGCCCGCCACAACACCCAGCTATTTTTTTGTTGCAGTTTGGCCAGGGCCAGGTTTGAACCCACCACCCTCGGAATGTGTGGCTGTCACTCAACCCACTGAGCCACAGGCGCGTCTTGAAATTTCCCTTTTTTTTTTGTACTTTGAGTCTTGCCTCACCCCAGAGGTTTGATTAGTATATTTCTCTGACTTCTGGATTCCCTCCTTGCCTATCTTTGTATCAATCTCGTGGGCTTCTCCAGGAAAAACTTCTCTGGTGTGGTCTGGAAATGGACTGTGACATAGTCTCTTCCCTCATAAAAGCAAGATTCACCTATATGACTCTCTCAAATGTGTAAGAAGCTATTTTTTCATCATGCTGGAAAGGTCTCAGTCATTTTCAAGTCCACTCTCATTCTCTTATCCTCCTGGATCTTTAAAAACCTTCCAGTTACTGTGTATGGAAACTTAGCACTTGGTGTTCCAATGTGGCATAAGGCTGCATCTCCAGATTACTTGACTGAGTCAGTCAGTCAATTTTATAAAACTCTGTCTTTTTCTTTTTCATCAGGAAAGAAAAATGTCTAGCCAATTTTATCCCCATAGAAGTGATAGATTTGCCATTTCAATTGAACTGGCTGGTCAATCCAGTCAAATACATGGTTTTACTGTTTTTCTCTGGTGAATTAACAAGTTGTCTAATTGAATGAAACAGATTTATAGATTTTCTGGGAATTGCATGGACAAAACCACAATGAAAATCAGCACATCAAGGTGTCACTATATCGACAAATGATTCGATTGAAATTTTTTTTCACACTTGCAACTAAGTTTTGCCTAAGTTTCTAATCTTTGTAAGGCCTTTTAAAAATAAAATGTAAATCCCCAAATGTGCTCAATATTCTGGAAGATTACTCAAGAAAGGTATGGGGTAAAGGGAGACAGCTATTAAGGGGATTTGTCAACTGAAGAAACAGTTCTTCTGTTTATTCATAAAGAAACTGATATATCTAGATCAAGATTTATAGAGATTTTATATGTAAACAATTTTGCAAGCAAACATTGTGCTAGGTACCAGAAGGGCTCCAAAGATGAAAATGATAAAGTTCCTACCTTCAGGGAATATCCTAGATAGGAAAATTTTATCTTCTAGAGACAGAATGTACTCTAGTGGCTCAAATATATTTCAAAGACAAATAAATTTACCATTTTTCTTAAGTAGAATTTAGCTAGAATAGCTTTTGGGGGGTATGATTTAACAAGTGACTCAAGTATATTACTAAAGTTATAATTATTCTGATATTCTTGACATCAGATCCACCCTAAAGCAGGTTCCTATTTTGGTTACAAGAAGGCTATAGTGACAATTTAAACTAGTGGTTCTCAACCTTCCTAATGCCGCAATGTAGTTTAATTGTTAAAAAGAGGTCATGACCCACAGGTTGAGAACTGCTGATTTAAACTATGTGCTTTCCTTGATATATTGAGTATATGTAAAAATGTGAACAAGAAAAGGAGGATTAAGGAGAGCTAGGGAGGGAGAAGAGGTGAGCTTGGAGAAAATAGAAAAAATGATTCTCCTGCTATAGAGGGGATGGTTATAAGCCTTTGTCTTTCACTTGGTGGGGTCATTTTAATTAAGATACACTGGACCAAGAAAGATTCCAAGAGGAATGCCATACATTGGCTTGGAATAACAATAGGAAGTATCCCCATTCCCATGTCAAAGGATATAATGTTTAGAAGAGGACATGATAAAAATAAAATAAAATTTTGATTCTGTCAGTAAGAGAAAACAAGAGGTATGAATGTTGTATGAAAGAACAACTGACTATATCGTCTTCACTGATTTTTCAATTTATTTTTGAATAGTGGTAGGTGAAAAGGCAAGAAAAACATAAAAATAACTGCAACATAAGATGTAAAAAGTAAGTGGAAAGACTTACAAGTCAGATTTGCTATCAGAGTTAAAAGATTCTTCTCATCCCTGAATTAAGCTCATAATTGTGGATGCATATGTCTTATCTTCAAAAACCCTTCCATTGTGAATGCTAGTTTGCACAGATTCTTTAATTCCTCTGAAATCATGTTTTATTTTGGTTTCTTTTTTGTGTATCTTTGTAAAGTTGATTAACTTATTTTAAACTGTATTGAAGCGTTTTCTACAATTTATGACAATTTTCCACACAAAAAGCAAAGGTTTCAATCAATACAGAGGAATTATCACATATTCAGTGAGGAGAGAATAATATAAGCATATTGAAATATGGGTGTCAGCAGTGACCTAGAATTACCCATCAGCTATATGACTTGTTCCCACACATCAGCTTCTCTGTGTGTTCAATTTGAATATGCACGTCAGCAAAATTTGAAATCAAAGCATAACATAGATTAACAGGGTCATCCACAAACAGTCAAAACAGTCACTTATATTAAATCCATTAATGCCAAAGGTTTTTAATGTAAAGGTAAGTTATTAATGCATTTTATAAAAGATATGTGAACCAATTATTATGGGAATTAGAAGGAGGAAAAATCCCTTCCTGGCAAAGAGTCACTAGAAATATTTATGCAAATTGTCAAATATTCATGGCAGATTTAGATATCCCTTTCCCATCTTCTTGGATGATGATTTAATGTGGATGACTAAAAAAGTTCCTTCACTCTATAGTATCTACATTAATTTAAGAAAAATAAAAATCCTTGATCTAAAGAATCGCTCTTTGAAAAAGGAAAATTCAACTCCCCTTGTCTTGACACATTTAACTATTCTTCTAAAGGATTCTTTATAAGTACAAAGAACAAATTTGCTGCTATAAAAAAATAGGAAAACTATTTTCAAAAGAAAATAAGCAGATCAAACATATTTCTTTGCACAACAAATACCTTGCAATACACAGAGTGTGTTCCTAAATCACATGCAAAGCAACAATTCTGGAAGGATAGGGAAGGAAATGAGAATTACCTAGCAGTTGTCTCAACTCTCTCCTTGGTTCTAAAGACCTGTCCCTAAAACTTAAGGCTAAGTATTGAGTACTCAAAGCTTAAGCTCATGATCCTTTACATAGACAGTACCATTAACTTCAGGCAGTGATCAAGACTGGTGATTAACATGTCAGATTAAGCAGTTACACTCTTAGTTCTAAAGAAGTGTCAGATTAAGTTGAAACAGTAAGCTAGTCACCAAAGGAGGAATACTTCATTTTTAAAGCTATCTTCTGTCTAGTCTTATAGGGAACTGTATCGCTTTGCTGTAACAAATTAACTTACATTTTAATTTAACAAGGAGATTAGGTTGGCTGTGTATAATGAAACACAGATGTCTCAGATTTCATAATAATTTGGGAGGGAGGGTGTAATAAAAATACATTCTGCTGTTTGCCAAGAACATTTGGAAATGAAAGCTAAAATTGAGCTGGCTGTAAATACATGGGATATGACATCAACTTCCCTCACTAAAGTATCTCTCCGTAGTCTCTGGAACTCAGTACTTTATATGTGAGGATATTCAGATACACTCACACCTTCTTAAAAAAGCTAGGCAAAATGAACGATGAATTAAATATTCCCATATTTGAATTAACAAATTTAATGAGGTAACATGATCTCCTAACACCTAGTTGAGGGCATATCTGCATTGAAGGAACCAACATTTTGATGGGGATGAAGGGCATCGAACCTGCCAGGGACAGCAAGATTGAATGGGTTAATAGGACAGGGGGCACTTTGGGGAAGTTGATGGTTCTTAGGATCCAAATACTAGAAAAAAAGATACCAGATAAATTTCACAGGGTCTGTTCTGCATAACTATCACATGAGAAGCTAGGAAGCCCCAAGTGGGGACCCTCCTAAAACTTAACTATTTCCTAGCAAGTCACTGTTTCTGTCACTGTTAATTATTAGCTCCACGTGAATTAACACCCCTGTATCATGTTCACCATCAGTTAACAAGCCCCTACTGTGTTCCAGACAGCCCATCAAGTATCTTACACAGATTATTTTATTTAATCCTTAAAACAATCTGTGCTTTACATATAGTGACCTGAGTAAGTTACCTAATATCACATAACTTCAAGTACATGGAACTACTATATGAACCCAGTTTTCTGACTTTGAAGACAATGTACTTGGTAAATGTTACATTTTCTCTGGATTTTTACTTCTTCTTTGGTCTGACCTTTTCTTCCTATATGGCTATAACTTTTGATTAATATTAGAGACTTCTCTGTCCTAATGGCTCCCTTATTCTAAAACATCATTATGATTTTCTCATCATAATGCTTTTTCTCTGGGACCAATCTTTTTTTGGCTAAGAACACTATTTGTTCTAAGTCAGATCATCTGCTGTTGTGTCCTGTTTTCAGTGGCCTCAGCTGACTTTGGCCTGTAGCAATAACTTAGTTATTGTAGTAATAACTAAGTCTCCAAGCCCTTGATCTGAGAGAAAAGGCATCTAATAATGAGAGAGGAGAAAGAAAAGGGAGTTTAGATGGGGTCAAAGACAATCTTCTCTGACTTTTAATTCTAAATCTTAGGGTAACAGGCACTGATACAAAAAGAATCTTAAAATCTATGCTGTATCACGACCTTCTAGTAAATTATAAAACTTCTCTGACACAATCAGTTAGCAAATAATATCTGATGCCTACTCTGGGTAAGATAGACATGTTTCCTATCCTTAGGGGATCTAGAGTCTAAAAAACTATGGGTGATAATTGTACTCTTGCAGAATTTTGTGAAGTTTAAGGGCAAAAACCGCCCGTGGTCATAATAAATCAGCATTTGTTAAAATTTGATTTGCTTCATCAGGGTAGTAATTAAATATTATCCATTCAAATTTAATTAGATTAAACCTCTCTTCTGTGTTGGTATTAATAGTATTTTAGTTATGAAACCAAGGTAACTACTGATCACTTTTCTTGTTCTTATAAGATCAAGACTAAGTACAGAAAAAGTTATAAGTAGAAGAATCAACTGAAGTACATGAATGAATTGCCGCTGACTATGTTTCTTGTAAGAGACTGTAGATCTCCGTTGTCTATTATCTCTAGGGTAAGAGCAATTCTTAAAAATAGAAAAAAAAAAAAAAAAAGGAAAAGTGGTATCATTTGCAAATACATTGAAAAAGGCCCTGCTATGGGTAGCCGTAAGTTCTGCCACCTAGTGGAATGATAGAATGGCATGAAGAGAGAGGTTCACCAACATTCTATAATCTAGGATTTTATGAGTAGTCCAGTGGCCCAGGGTAAAGGAAATATCCTCTCAGAGTAGAGTATTTATTGGAACAAAGAATATTATCTCAAGTCTGGGAGAGAGAGCATTAACAAAATACAAAGGTGCAGCAATCTACATTAGGTAGAAATCTACATTAGGATTCTTTTGATTGTCAATAAAGAGAATTAAAATAGACTTATAGATAAGGAAGTTTATTGATATGTCTACCAAATCATGGAAAGATGACTCCAGACACAGAGATGACTGGCTCCAGGAATATTTTCGGGATTTCATCTCTTCATTTCTGTGTATGTGTGTGTAAAAGGTGGATAAACACATGTGTATGTATATATCCCCTGTTGTACACACACACACATATATATGTGTGTATATATATAAGTGTGTGTGTGTGTGCGTGTGTGTGTAGAGAGAAAAAGAGAGAGAGAGAGAGAGAGATACCCAAATCTTAAATACACAATAAGTTTTGTAAATGTATACAACTATTTACCCAACATACAGTGGACATTTTTATCACCTGCAAAAGTTCTCTCACGGCTCATCCTTGCAGACAAATCCTTTTTAAATTATGTTGGCCTCACTACACAAATTTTAAGAAAAGATCAAGCTGCATTTTATAAACCCTTTAAGGGATTTTTTAAATACTCCAGTTACTTAAATGACTTTTACAGTGTTTAATTAACCAACATTAATTGATTTATTAATTTATTTAACCCAAGTGCATGTATGCGTTATAATCTCATTAAATTGTTACAGTTTTGCATGTTTACTGATGAGATAATAAAAGGCTAATCAAAATGGCATGTTAGTCTCTAAGATAGTCAATATTTCAGACTATATTTTTTATTTTAGCTGTGGCTTGCATTTTTAAGCCTACTCTAGGTATTTTACTGATGATTAATTGTCCATCAGGTTTATGTAAATAGGATAGCTAAAATTCCCATGCATATTCACTCATAAATTGAAAACAATGCTTTCCACCAGTTAGCTCTATAAAAGGGAAATAGACCTTGACTAGACATAATGAGGCATTTGTGTTCACTGTAACTATAATTTACTATTAGTGTCTGAAGAGCCATCAGTTCTCATTTACTCTGTTAAGTGACAATAAGTGAGCTAAAGTAAATTCAAATCAACACTCCTGGGTCACCTTACTGACTTTATGGAGCATACTATAACATTATTTGAAACAACTTAAAATTTTGGTTCTATTGCACCATAGTATGAGTCACTAGTTTTAGCTTGTTATTTTGTATATATGGTGTTACTTAAAGTATATGCTTCAAAAAGGATGAACTTGAGACCAGTCATGATTTTAGGTAATATGTACTCTCATCTAACTCAAGTGCTCAAGGTGACCCCTGTGGTGAGACAGGCTACAGAATCACACACAAATTACTTGCTATCTTAAGATGCATCAGTAAAACACTTCCATGAAAGGTAATTCTGTGGAATATGTAAATCCAAATTGTAATTGTTTGTAAAGACATACATAAACATTTTTCTCTAAAGTTAGAAATAAAAGAAAAAAATCCACAATAATGTAGGTTTTTAAAATTTGTCTGGTGGGTGAATTTCAAGAAACTTCAACCATATAAAACATAATAGAAAAATAACTTCAAAATACCTTGATGATAGAGGTTTTCACATAGTGTCAACTCTGCCATAATAGTTTTTAGAGTATGTGGATACAGGAGAGACTGGGTACATGGAACTTATCCTTCCTGCCTTTCAGTGTGAACACTTCTATTTTTATCTAATATGTTATCTAAGATTCTGTTGTAAGAAAAAAAAAAAAAGAGAATAGGTTACTATCTTAGGCTATGTCACTAAGCTAGTGTACCAAATCCAAATTGTTCTTAAAGGAGGCTAAAAAACTCTAATAATATGTAGATATAATAAACTTGATTGATTGGTGTTATTAACTCACATATATTAGAAATAAAATGCCTAAAATGGGCTAGCAAAAGAATGACTAACACAATTACTAAAACACTAAAACAATTAGAAGTAATCAATAGTTATAATAGCTACTGTTATCAAAAACAGTGTAGTACTGACATAGGGTAAATATATGAACCAATCTGATTTTCAACAAAGGTTCCAGGACCATTGAATGGGTAGAGACTAGTCTTATCAATATATAGGCCTAGGAGAAATAAATTTTAACATATAATAAAGTAAAATTGGACTTGTACCTCAATATAACTTTTGCATAACCCCTTTCAGTTATGCAAAAATTAACTCAAAACGCATCAATGATCCAAATACTATATAGCTTAAACCCTTAGAAAAAGTCATGGAGTTAAATATTCATAGTCTCTGGTGGTGGATCCTTAAATATGCCACCAAAAGGATTAAACAGAAAAGAAAAAACTGAGAAATTAGATTTCATCAAAATAAAAAAAATTGTACATCAAAGGACATTATCAATAAAGTTAAGGATAATTCATATATCAAGAGAAAATATTTGTAAATTATGTATCCGATAAAAGTTTAACATCCAGAATATATAAAAAATTCCTACAATGCAACACAAAACATCAAACAACCTAATTCAAAACTGTGCAAAGGGAACCCCTAACATGAGAGAACTGAGGATTGAGAATAGCTTCTAAAGACCGTGCTTCATTGTACATGCCATTCCAGATGCTCATGAGGTTGTGAGCCTATTCACCCTGTAATACATTGACTGCTAATACAACCAGCATTTGAGGAAGCCACAATACTAAGGCTATTTATAGCCAAGGAAATCATACAGAATCTTCACCACTGGACATATCGAGAAGCAAAGCCAAAAGGCCCTTCCCAACATTCATCATAGTCACATCTTCAAGAAAAATAAGTCCCTCTCAAAATAATGTCAAATGAAAGAAGTGACACTTTTTATAAAGAAATAAATGTGGGATACAAGAACCATTAAAAAAAAACAAAGGATTATCATGCCCCCCCAAAATCACAATAATTTTCTAGCAGTAAATCTTACCCCAACAGAAAGCCTTAAAATAATAAATAATTTAAAATATTGATTATAAAGAATCCCAGTAAGGTATAATGAAGAAAAATCAAATAAGTCAAAAAATTAATATAGGATGTGAATGAGAAATTTACTCTGGAACTGAAAAATTTATTATAGGAATTACAAAATACATTTGAAAATATCAACAATAGACTGAACCAAACACAAGAAAGAATCTCAAAAACAAAAGACAGATCTTCTAAAATAATACAGATTTTTAAAAAATGAACAAGGCATGCAGATGTATGGTTGGTCCTACATAAAGTAGCTGAACTTATGAATCATTGGTATTCCCATGGGAAAAAAATTAAGCAGTATAGAAAATCTGTTTAAAAAAATAATTGACAAAAACTACCTAAGTGTAGCAAAAGATTTGGATATCCAGATACAGGGGGCCCAGCAATCACCAGGTAAATATATTGCAAAATGGACTTCACCATGGTGTATTGTCATCAGACTGTCTAAAGACAAAGTGAAGGACAAAATATTAAAATCAGAAAGACAAAAGCATATAGTCAACTATAAAGGGAATCCCGTCAAACCCAGAGTATATTTTTCAGCAGAAACCTTACAGATCAGAAGAAAATAGGACGGCATTTTCAAAATGGTAAAAGAAGACTGCCAGCTGGTAATTTTATATCCAGCTGGTAATTTTATATCCAGTTAAATTAGGCTTCATAGATAGAGAAATAGTTTTCCCCAGTCAAGCAAATAATAAAGGAATTTATCACAACTAAATAGCCCTATAAAAAATGCTCAAAGAAGTCATAGACATGGAAAGAAAAATCAATATTCACCATCATAAAATACTCATAAGTGTAAGACTCAAAGATCTTATAAATGCACAAAGAAGGAAGAGGAAAGAGGAAGACAAGACAACAGAATTCCACCAAACCACAAAGAAAAAGAAAGACACAAATAATTTATTAAATAGCTGGAAAACAATTAATATTGTAATAACAAAACCTCACATATTAATATTAACCTTGAATGTAAATGGACTAAATTTGTGGAATGGATTTAAAAAAACATAATGCTGCTGGAACTATATACTGCTCTCCAGAAAGTCTTTTTATCCATAAAAACACATGAAGATAGCATGTAAAGGAATGTAAAGAGATATTCCACACAAATGGAAATCAAAAGAGAGTGGGAGTAGCTACACTTACAGCAACACAAAAACTTGCATCCAAAAATAGTCCCAAAAAAAAGGACAGAGAGGGTCATCATATGATGATAGAGGTATCAAATGAACAACAGGATATAACAATCCTAAATATATATGGACCCAACACTGGAGCACCCAGATTCACAAATCATATATTACTAGACCTAAAGAAAGAGCAAGATAGTAATAAAGTTAATAGTGTAGCATTTTAACATTAAGTCAGAGCATGAGACAGACAGTTGAGACAGAAAATTGACAAGAAAACATTAGATTTAAGTCACACTGCAGATCAAATGGACTTGATAGACATTTACAGAACATTCAACCCAAGAAATGCAAAATATACATTCTTTTGATAATCTCAGGGAACATTCTCTTAGATAGATCATACATCAGTACACAAAACAAGTTTCAACAATTATAAAAACAGAAATCATACCAAGTATCTTCTCAGACCACAGCAGAAAACTAAAAATTAATATAAAGAGAAACTTGAGAAAATATACAAATATATTTAGAAATTAAACAACATATTACTGAATGTTCTTTGGGTCAAAAACAATGTTAAGACAAAAGTTTTAAATGTTGTTGACATGAATGTAAATGAAAATACAACATGCTAAAATCTGTGGGATACAGAAAAGCCCATGTTAAGGAGGTCTTTAGCATTGAACGCCTACATCAAAAAAGTAAGTAAAGAATCACAAATTAACAACCTACTTTCACACCTCAAGGAATTAGAAAAGCAAGAATAAACTAAAGCCAAAGTTAGCGGCATGAAAAAATTAAACATCAGAGCAGAATTAAATGAAATAGAGACCAAACATATAACACAAAGGGTCAACAAAATGAAAAGATGGTTCTTCACGAAGTAAACAAAACTGAGAAACTGCTAAGTAGACTAACTATGAAAAGATAAGAAATCAAAATAAAAAATGAAAGAAGGAGCCATTACAGTTGACACCACAGAAAAACAAAAGATCATCTGAGACTATTATGAACAATTCCACACTCACAAACTGAAAAACCTAGAGAAAATGGATAAATTCATAGAAACATATAACCTACTAAGATTGAAACAGGAAGACATAAAAATTCAAACACCAAAATACATGGTGAAATTGGATCAATAATAAAAATTCTCCCAACAATGAAAAGCACAGTACTGGATAGAATTACAGGTGAATTCTACCAAATGTATAAACTGATACTATTTGTCCTGAAATTGTTCCAAGTAATCAAGGAAGAGGAAACTCTCCTTAATTCCTTCTATGAGGCCAATATAACCTTCACACTGAAACAAGACAAGGGCACAATAAAAACAGAACTTGCGTTAAATACCACTGATGAACACAAATTTAAAAAATCCTCAACAAAGTACAGTAAACCAAATTCAACATCTTATCAAAAAAATAATACAACATGGTCAAGAGGATTTTATACCAAGCATTCAAGGATAGCTCATCATACACAAATCTGTGAATGTGACATATGTCATAAACAGAATTAAAGACAAAAACCACCTGATCATCTCAATAAATGTAGACAAAACCTTTGAGAAAATTTAGAATCCCTTCATGATAAAATCCCTGAACACACTACTCATAGAAGAAACATACTTACTTAAAAATAAGAATGGTCATATATTGTAAGTCCATAGCTAAGATCACTATGAACACGGTAAACTCAAAAGCATTATCTCTAAAAATCGGAAGTAGACAAGGATACCCAACTTGATCATTCCTACTCAAGACAACACTGGATGTCCCCAGCAAAGCAATCAGGCAAAACAAGGAAATAAATGGCATCCATATAATAAAAGAGAAAGTCAAATTATCCCTGTTTGCTGATGATATGATATATCTAGAAAACTCTGGACTGCTTGGAGATAAATGAATTCAATAAAGTTTCAGAATACAAATTCAATGCATAAAAATCAGTAGCCTTTCTGTGTCCCAGTAGTGATCTACTGGAGACGCAAATCAAGAAGGCAATCACTTTTACAACAGCTACCAAAAAAGACCACTATATGAGGAGATAAAAGAGCTCTAAAAAGAAAACTACAAAATACTGATGAAATAAATCATAGACGATACAAATGCAAAAACATTCCATGCTCATAGATAAGAATCAATATTGTAAAAATGACCCTACTGCAATCTACAAGTTTAGTGCAAATGCTATCAAAATATCAATGTCATTTTTCACAGAAGTAGGGAAAGACAATCCTAAAATTCATATGGAGAAAAAAAAACCTGAATAACCCAAGCAATCTTAAGCAAAAAGAACAAAGCTGCATGCATTACATTATATTAAAAGACTATAGTAACTAAAAATACCATGATAGTGGTATAAAAAATAGATACACAATAGAAAGATGGAACAGAATAGAGAACTCAGAAATGAAGTCACATATTTACTGTTAACCAAACTTTCATGAAATTGAAAAGCATATGCACTGGGGAAAGAATATCTTTTAAATTATATGGTGCTGAGAAAACTGGATTACCATATGTAGGAGAATTAAACTGGACCCCTGTTTCTCACCATACACAAAAACCAAGTCAAGATGGATCAAAGACTTAAGTATAATAAATGAAATTATAAAACTAGGAGGAGGAGCCAATATGGCAGTCTGTAGCCAGCTTTCCACAGAGGCTCCCATCCAGAGGGAGAGTTAAAGGACAGAAATTTAGCAAGAAAGCCAATGGTTTGGATCTGAGCCAAAAGAGAAGGTCGAAGAAATCATATCAACCCTGTTGGAGCGACCTATGACCTCAAGGATACAAACAAAAGGTACAGAACACATTGCCAAGCAGCCTGGAATCCCTCCCTTATGAGAACGGCTCGCAGTATATGCCATACCTCCATACAAACAAGTGAGCAGAGTTCTGACATCCTCCCACTCTACCCCACGGGAGAGACCCTCTAAAAACCAGACCTCTTTCCCCTATTTGGGTGCCATGGCACTCTCCGGCCAGGCATAAAACTGTATAAAACTGTATATATTCTCTACCTGCAAGTTTGAACTCCTGGCATTCCCCTCCACTTTCACCCTGAGGTCTGGAGGTCTGTCCAGTGGAGTCCAGATTCTTGGACATTTTCTCAAGGGTTGTGGACAGGGTGCGGACTGTTGCTGATCTGTGCTAATTTTCCAGCTGGGGAGTCGTGAGAGGAAAGTGAGCCAAGAGGAGGCCAAATCTGGAGAGATGGTCCTCTGAGGAACGGAGCAGCAGTCACAGTGGCAGAAACAATGACAGTGAGGCACGCACCCCTGGGGATGTTTTGAGGAGACACTCCCAGTCTCTTGGGGTGGCCAGGGGAAGCAGGGTGGCTTCTCCAGTGGCAACCACCAGCACAGCAGTCTTACCACAGAGGAGCCAGACTCAGGAGTGAAGGGTATGACTGAGATGGTACCGGCTGGGCTGAAACATGGGGATTAGAATACACGTGCTGAGAAAGCCCAGCAGAGAAAGCTTTACTCTGCTTCAAATGCACCTGGCCCTCAGGGAATGAAAGCTGAGACAAAGGGCTGGAGCTCACAGACTGAGTATGACCTATTTGCAGCCCAATGTCTGATCCACAAGGGAAAAATTCTGCAAACTTATTCTGTTCTATCAGCAACATCAATCAGGGACAAGGCTGGAACTGAGTGAATCGCCCCAGCCCCTATCAAGTACCCAGCTTGTCAGGCCTCACCTCCCCCTGCCAAACAGTGACAAAGTCTAGTGGACTGGCTGAGGAGCCACAGATCACAGACCCTCCCGCTGTGACCCAAGCAGGCTCAAA
>CAUYON010020402.1:0-12335 GCA_963573935.1 Arctocebus calabarensis
TGAAACTTATTAAATGTAGAGTATCAATGTCTTTATCTAGTGATCAAGAAAATGCCATGAAGGCTATCTGTAATAGTACGATCAAAACATTTCTGAATGTATATGAATCGTGCCCTATGATTGCACCAATGTACAGAATTAAGATTCAATAAGATTATAAAAAAAATACTCACTGAATTAAAGGAAACAAAGCTATTCATTGAATCTTCAAATAGCTTTTATAATAAAATGCATCAAGATAACAGCAACTAGAAAAAATCTAAAAGATCAAAGGAACCTCAACAAATAATCCAGTTCATCCTCAGCTTTGAGGATATAAAAATGAGGTCCAGAGATAGTGAATAATCAACCAAAGAAAGCCTTGATGTGTATGGGAGAGACTTTGGGCTCAGACCAAATTAGAGCTGACTGCTTCTTATGTGTATGACCTTAGGAAAGTTATGTATCATCATTGACCATTTATTTTCTACTGTTGATTATTTAGATTAAAACTTGGACAACTGGCAATATACATCAAAAGAATAATGGACATGTAAGAGGATGCTGAATGAGATTTTACTGTTGTCACAGAATTGGGAGAGGAATCCACCCAAGGAAACCAAGAGATTTTAAGGTGTTCATTGTGAAGAGAGAAAGCAATTTGTTTCTCCCTCTCAGCCCCAGCCATTACTTAGGAAGTGGCAGCAAAACCTGTACAGTCACCACCAGGCTGAATCATCCTTTATTTCCCAGAGTGGCAGAGAGGAATCAGAAAAGATGCCTTGAGGACATAGGCCTTGAGAATATTTAGTGTCACTAATGAAAGATTTTATGTCACCACCCAGTGAAGGAGAAGTGGGTTCTCTTATCCAATTGATAAACCACACCCTACAAAACCAAGGACATTGGGCTTGTCTGCAAGGAGAGGGAAACCAGCATCTACTGAATGCATGCTGAGCCACGGAATGTCAGGCCCATCCTATTGCCAGGGTTGAGTGAAACAGATTACGGTGAAGGAGGCCTGTCCCGTTTGGAGTCCTGATGTTTGCATGCAAAGCACGGTGACAGCTGTTCTTCCAGAGACTGCAGGAGGTTTGAATCTCGTTGGTGCAGGACTGCCTGCCACGGCTACTGGCTCAGGGAAGGAAAGGATGCTGACCCCTGCTCCCCATAGCACTGGGAAGCACTGTGGTTCCCGTAGTGCCACATGAAGGAGAACGGAGTTACTGGGGTTTCAAAGTTAACCAATTGGCCATCAGACAACAAAAAATGGTGCTTACTAAGAGGGAAGAGAAAAAGGAAAGGTGCAGCTCTGCAGGAAGCAGTGAGCAGGATGCCACGTCAGAAAAACCGCAGACACAATCTATATTGAGAAAGCATTTCAGCAGAGGCCACCCACACGATGGAAACAGACCAAATCAGAGAATCCCAGAGATGCCTGGATACCACTGACGGGTGGGGGCAGACGAGCTTTCCTGCCTCCTCTTTTCTTCCCTCTTCCTTACTGCCCTATTCCCCTTCTATTCTCTGCCTCCTCCTCTCTCCCTCCTCTTTCGCTCCTTCCTCATTTTCCACCACTACTTCATCATTCTCCTCTTCTTCATCTCCTTCTTCTCTTAAAATGGATATACTGGAAAGAGAGAATGCCAAAGGATGCTGTGGGAGAAGTTGGACACAGGTTTCTGCAGGAATATGTCTTGGGGCTGAAGGGTTGGGGAATAAGAGTCAGCCTAGAGGAAAGAAGGTGGTAAGAAGGTAGAACAGACCCTGCTGACATCATAGCAATAGTCTCATGGTGAAGACCCACAGGCAAGACCCAGATAGTTTATGCTCCAGCTGTATGAACAGGTGTTCCTGCATTGGTGATACTGTTCACATCTGACAGAGAAACATGTAAACTTTTAAGAGCTTCTGATTTAAGGGTCTCCTTTCATCAAAGTTAATATGCTTTTATAAGACTTCATTCCCAGTAGCAATTATTTAAAGCAAGTTTTTTTTTTCTTTTTTTGCAATTTTGGCCAGAACCTGCCATCCCTGGTATATGGGGCTGCCCCCTGAAAGCGACACTTTTTTTGAAAGAAAGTAGGAGCTGGATGTGGTGGTATGCCTGCAGTTCCAGCCAGCTACTTGGGAGGCCGAGGAGGAAGGATCACTTAAATCCAGGACTTCAAGGCCAACAACTAGATCTGGCAACACCTTGTCAAAAAAAAAAAAAAAAAAAAAAGAGAAAAGAAAGAAAGAAGGAAAGTTGTGAAAAATTCCAATAAAAAATAATAATGTCTGAGGAGACATGTTGGTAGCCAAAATTATTTGATAATATTTTCACCAAAATTACACATGATAGAGTATAGAGTTAGTCAGCTTTAAGTTTTTAAAGGTAAGTTTTAAAAATTCTGCATAGTGGGGCATCACCTGTGGCTCAAAGGAGTAGGACACTGGCCCCAGACGCCAGAGGTGGCGGGTTCAAATCCAGCCCCGGCCAAAAAATGCAAAAAAAAAGAAAAAGAAAAAAAAGAAAGAAGATTCTGCATAATGGAGTACTGTACAAATATTTCTCTATGTATTTATACAACAAACTGTGTAATCCCATAATCCACTGAGGGCAATATGTCATGTTCTAGATAGGGTACATAACCATAGCTATATAGTCAAATCAGACAAAAGGCTTTAGAAAGCATTTGGTTCAAAATTGTAAAGTGTTAACTAGCTACAGCAAATAGAAATCAAAGAAAAAGATGATTTTCTAATCTGAATTATTTAGGTTAATTGCATAAATGACAAACAGAAAAAAATTCAAAAAAAACCCCCCCATAAACTTGGTTTAGATGCAGATTTCATTAGCTTCTTTTAGCTCCTTTTCTTCATATACATATTTCCATATTTAACTAACAAGAAAAAGTAAAATTTTCTTCTGAGCTCGAGGGACCAAACAAACAAAACAAAGAAACAAACAATCCTACGCATTAAACTCCTGAGTTAGGAGTCAAGAAGCTTACTTTACCCATAACGTTTCTCCCTCTTAGCCACAGAAAAGGGGCATTAATTAATAATCAGTCCAACAGTTTAATTAATCACTTATAAGACATCCGGAGTTATTACTTGCAAAGCCTAAGGATTTTTTTTTTTTTTTTTTTTTTTTTGCAGTTTTTGGCCGGGGCCATGTTTGAACCTGCCACGTCTGGTATATGGGGCCCGCGCCCTACTCTTTTGAGCCACAAGTGCGGCCCCAAAGCCTAAGGATTTTTAAAGACCCAGACATAATAGCAAAAGGCTTGAGCTCCCTAATGGAGTCAGGAAATTTATAAGCTCAAGTAAAGGTGATGTGTTTCCATATTTCTATCTCAGAAATAAAGAGGAGTTCCTCCCGGCAAAAGTGAGTCAGTCTCTAGTCACAAATTTTATTTAGGAAAAACAAAACCAAAGAAGATAAAATCTTATGGGCATCTTTACACAACGCGATCTGTAACTTTCTCCATGCCGTTTTAGATTCTTTTCCCCCCCCCTCCCCCGCAGGTTAGTGGAGACGCTTGAGAGTTCTTACATCTCCCCCTGCTGGCATTAAATAAGAAGTGCATCTTTGAGATGTAAAACTTGCCGGCGTTCATCCTGAAAGTGTTGGCCCAATATAAGATGATCTTTTTATTCTGAAAACAAAATTCCTTCCCTCTGTAATCCCTGCAAATGTTTAAAGCATAAATTCAAAACTTGAAAAGTAATAGCACAACTTCTCGGAGATAATACTTTTCAGAAATCAGACCAATAATGGATCTTACTTGAAAACATTGATTTTAACAGCATAGCTTCAAAAATTTATATTTCTAAAATTTGACTCCAGAAATGACTTTGTGATATTTTGAGCCTTTACACTTTATCCCTTCCTGCAGCCACTCTCTCTAGAGATCATGTTATTATCCGTGGCAGAGACAGGAGGTTCGCCTACCACTTAATCTTCTCTCCCACTCCTTCCAGCCTCCTGTTCTGTCCTTGTCACATAGAGGTCTACACACAGAGAAGCCGGCCTGCCTGTCTCCTCCGCTACTGCAGACGTTCTAGACTGACTGTCTCCAACCTTTTTCACCAAGGAGTGGTTTTACAAACACAATTTTTCCACAGAGCAGGGGTAGAGGATAGTTTGAGGGTGATTCAAGTGCATTACATTCATTATGCACTTTATTTCTATTATTATTATTACATTGTAATGTAAAGTGAAATGATTCTCCTTCATCTTCAGGCAGTGTTAGCATCATTGCCTCAGCTCCACCTCAGATCATCCGGCATTCTCATAAGGAGCATGCAACCTAGATCCCCTGGCATGCTGTGCAGGGTTCATGCTCCTATGAGAATCTAATCCCCTCTGCCATGTGACAGGAGAAGGAACTCAGGCAGTGATGTTGGGAATGGGGAGTGGCTGTTAATATAGATGAAGCTTCACTTGCTTGCCTGATGCTCACCTTCTGCTGTATGACCCAGTTCTTAAGAGGTTGGTAACTCCACAGGAGTTGAGGACTGCAATTCCAGACAGTGGAGCATCAATCAGCCTTAATACTTGGGTTGCAGCAGTGAGCAAGGTCTCTTGTGTGCCTCTCTTCCAACTGACCCAGGGAGGACTATGAATGAATGAGAAATACCTGTCAGGAGGTAAGCACTTGAGATTTTGAAGTTCATTTGTCACCCAAATAACAAAGTAGCTAATGTCTTCAGAATACTTGCAGCATAATTAGACAACCCCAAGCACTTTGCATGTCTCACACGATCCTTATGACTGTCCTAGGAAGTATTTTATATGTATTTTATTAGCTGTATTTTATAAATGACAAAACTATGTTAAAGGTAGATTAAATAACTTGTCCTAGGTCATATGGCTACAAAGTTATGAACCAGGAATCACTCCGGACTCCAAATTTCCTCAATTTTATTCGTACTCTATACCATAAGTTTCATAAACCAAATGTCACAATAATTTAAGGTTAATTATATCAAGTTGGACATTATCATTTTATTTAAAAAGTTAAAAAGAGAAGTATACAATTGTCCATTTAACCAAAAAGAAATATTTTAATCCAGCATTTTAATTTGTATTTGTTTTTTAACTTTTTTTTTTAATTTTAAAATATCAAGTGGGTACAAATGTTTTTGTTACATGCAAACACTACACAATGTCAGGGCTTTCAGTGTGTTTGTCTCTAGGACACTCTTTGTTGCATCCAATGGGCAAATTTTTATCTCTCATTCTCTCTCCACCCTCCCCCTTTCTTAGTTTCCAATGATATGCCTCTTATGTTCCAATTCATGCCTTTTTGTGTCCATGATCTAGCTCCTACTTAGTGAGAACATGTGGTGCTTGCTCTTTGATCCCTGATAACTATATTTCACTTAGGATAATGATCTCCATTTTCATCCAAATTGCTACAAATGACCTTATTTCATTCTATTTTATGGCAGGGTAACAATTTATGGTACAATATATCATATTTTCTTTTTTTTTTAAAAAATTTCAGATTAATATGAATGTACAAACAACCAGGTCACAATATTTGAATTTGTTAGGTAAAGTCCCTCTTGTAGTTGTGTCCTGCACCCAAAGGTGTGTCATACACCCCTATATTGTGACCATTAAGTGGGAGCACATAGGCCCCCTATCCTTCCTCCCTTGTTCCCCCTCCTTCCAATTGAAATGAATTGAATTTTACTTCTATATGAGAGTAAATTAGAGTGTCTACTGGCTTCATATTGGTATTGAGTACATTGGATACTTGCTTTTCCATTTTTATGATACTTTATTCAGAAGAATGAGTTTTAACTCCATCCAGGTTAATACAAAAGATGTAAAGTTAGCATCTTTTTATGGCTGAATAGTATTCCATGGTACACATATACCAGAGTTTGTTAATCCATTCCTGAGTTGATGGGCATTTATATTGTTTCTAGGACTTTGTAATTGTAAATTGAGTTGCAATACACAATCTAATGCCAATGTCTTTATGATAAAATTATTTTTTTCTTCTAGGTAGATGCCTAATAGTGGGATTATGGGGTTAAATGGGAAGTCTAATTTGAGTTCTTTGAGAATTCTCCATACTTCTTTCCATAGCGGCTGTATTGGGTTCCAGTCCACCAACAGTGTAAAAATGTTCCCCTCTCTTCACATATATACCAGCATATGCAACTTTGGAATTTAGTGGGCTAGTTTACTGTGGTTAGGTGATAACTCAGGTTGGTTTTAATTTGCATTTTTCTGATGATTAGGAATGATGAGCATTTTTTCATATATTTGCTACCCTTTCAGCTGTCTTCCTCAGAGAAGATTCTGTTCATCTCTCTTACCCGG
This sequence comes from Arctocebus calabarensis, assembly GCA_963573935.1. Classification (NCBI taxonomy): domain Eukaryota; kingdom Metazoa; phylum Chordata; class Mammalia; order Primates; family Lorisidae; genus Arctocebus; species Arctocebus calabarensis. The sequence goes on from CAUYON010020402.1 coordinate 6,308, forward strand.
TGGTAGATAGAATTGTTTACTCTTTTTTCTTTGGTTAATTTGAGCTCTCTATTGATCTTAGTTATCAAGGCTTTTTCAGATTAATAGCCTGCAAATATCTTTCCCATTTAGAAGGCTGTCTATTTGCTTTGACTGTTGTGTTCTGAGTTGTTCAGAAGCTTTTCAGTTTAATTAAGTCCCATTTGTTTATTTTTGTTGTTATTGTGAATGCCACTGAAGTCTTCATAAAATCTTTCCTCAAGCCAACATCCTCTAGAGTTTTCCTCATACTTTCTTGTAGAATTTTTATTGTTTTATGTCTTAGATTTAAATCTTTAATCCATCTTGAGTTAATTTTTATAAGTGGAGAACGGTATTGGTCCAATTTCAGTTGTTTCCTTTTCACAGAGTATGCTGTTGTTTGGTTTATCAAAAATAAGATGGCTATAAGAGACTAGTTTCATCTCTTGGTTTTCTATTCTGTTCCACATGTCTATGTCTCTATTTTTGTGCCAATACCATGCTGTTTTGATCAGCTTGTAGACTTGTAATATAGCCTGAAGTCTGGTAGAATGATGCTTCCAGCTTTGTTTTTATTACTAAAGATTTTCTTAGCAATATGGATTTTTCAGGTTCCAAAATAAGGAACTATTTTTTCCAGTTCTTCAAATTAAGATGTTGGTATTTTAATGGAAACATAGATCAATTTGAGCTATCCAGATATTTTAACAATGTTGATTCTTCCCAGGCAGAAGCATGGTATGTTCTTCCATTTGTTAATGACTTCTGCTATTCATTTCTTAGAGTTTCATAATTCTCTTCGTAGATATCCTTCACTTCTTTGTTAGGCAGATTACTAGGTATTTTTTTTAAGTTACTGTGAAGGAAATTATATCTTTCATTAGTTTCCCAACTTGGCTGTTATTGGTATATATGGAGGTTATTGTTTTGTGGACATTGATTTTACACTCTGATTCATGACTGTATTTCTCAATTACTTTCAGGAGTTTTGTAGTTGAGTCTCTGGGGTTTTCTAAGTATAAGATCATATCATTGGCAAAGAGCAAGAAGTTGACCTCTTCTGCCTCCACTTGGATGCCCTCTATATCCTTCTCTCACCTGAATGCATTGGCAAGAACTTCCAGTACAATGTTGCATAGTAATGGCAATCAAGGACATCCTTGAATGATTCCATTTCTAAGTGGAAAAGCTTTCAATTTTTCTCCATTCAGTATGGTATTAGCTGTGGGTTTGTTGTAGACAGCTTTAATCACTTTAAGAAATGTGCCACCTACATTTATATTCCTAAGGGTTTCTGTGTGAAAAGGATGCTGAATTTTGTAAAATGCTTTTTTTCTGCATCAATTGAAAGTATTTTTGTTTTTGTTACTATTAATATGGTGAATTACATTTATGGATTTGTGTATGTTTAACCAGACTTGCATCCCCGGGATGAAGCCTACTTGATTGTGATGTATACATATTTACATATTGGCTAAGATATTGAGTATTTTTGCATCTATATTCATTATTAAAATTGGCCTGTAGTTTTTCTTTTAGTTAAGTTCTTTCCTGGTTTTGGTGTCAAGGTGATATTTGCATCATAGAACATGTTGGGATTAGGTTCCTTCTTTCTCAATGTTTTGGAATAGTTTCTGCAGTATAGGTACAAGCTCATTGAAGGTTTGATAGAATTCTGGTGTGAAGCCATCTGGTCCAGGGCTTTTTTTGTTCAAGATTTTGTATTGTTTCTTTAATCTCAGTGCTTGATATTGATTTTTTCAAGAGATCTGTTATTCCTGGTTAAGAAATCTCTCTTCTAGGGAGATGTTATGATTCCAGGTATTGGTCCATTTCCTCCACCATGTCGAATTTCTGGGCATAGAATTTCTTTCAGTAGTCAAAGATAATCTCTTGTATCTCAGTGATATCTGTTGTTATTTCCTCTTTTTCATTTCTGATTCAGATTATTAAAGATTTTACTTTTTCGTTTCTAGTTAATCTGGCTAAAGTTTTATCAATTTTGTTTATCTTTTTGAAAACACATTTTTCATTTTATTAATTTTCTGAAAGATCTTTTCTTTTCAATTTCATTTATTGGTATTAATTCAGGTTATTTATTTGCTTCTTCTGGGCTTGAAATTAGATTGCTCATCCTTTTCCATTCATGAATTCGAGATAATTCATTAGGTTGTTAATGTGCTCTCTTTCTATTTCTCAGATTTAGGCATCTAATGTGATAAATTTATCTCTTAGGACTGCTTTTGCAGTATCCTACAGGTTTTGATAGCTCATACCTGTATTGTTGTTTTGTTTGAAGAATTAAAAAATTTCCTCCTTTATCTTTTCCTTAAGCCACCTGCCATTTAATTTAAGGTTGTTTAATTCCCATACCTTTGTGTGTGGGGATGAGAACTTTTGTTGGAGTTGAGTTCAATTCCTATTGCCTTGTGGTCTGAGAGGATACAAGGCATAATTTCAATTCTTTTGTTGAGGTTTGATTTATATCCTAGGATATGCTCTATTTTGGAGCATATTCCATGGGCTAATGAGAAGAATGTATATTCATTAGCTTTGGGATTGTGTGTTCTGTATATATCTATTAAGCATGGTTGTTCTAGGGTCACATTTAAGTCCCTTATATCTTTATTTAGTTTCTGTTTAGAAGATATGTCCAGTTCAGCCAAAGGGGTGTTATAGTCCCTAGGTATTATGATATTTTACGATATCATATTGCTCAGACCAATCAAGATCTGTTTCATAAATCTGGGAACCTTTATGTTAGGTACATAAATAGTTAGAATTGAAATGTCCTCTTATTGTATTGTTCCCTTGACCAGTATAAAGTGATCATCTTTGTCTGTCTTAACTTCAGTTGCTTTAAATACACTTGTATCAGAGAATAAGATTGTGACCACTCCTTTCTTCTGATTTCCATTTGCCTGAAATATTGTTTTCCAACCCTTTATCCTGAGTCTTCATTTGTCTTTCAAGGTTAGATGTGTTTCTTGGAGATAACATGTAGATGGTTTATTCTTTTTTTTCCAATGGGCCAGCCTGAGACTCTTCAGTGGTGAATTCAAGTCATTAAAATTTACACAGAGAAGTGATAAGTGTGGGGGAGTTCTACTCTTCTTATTTTGTGAAATTCCATTGTTCAGTTCTATTTTTTGTAACATTGTGGAAGCTGGGTGTTTACTTTGCTGGTGGTGCATTGTGATTGTCAGTGTGTAGAAAAGGTCTAAGTATTTCCTGTGGAGTTGGCCTTATTGTGGTTAATTTCCTACATATTTGTATATCAGTAAAATATTTAATTTCTCCATCAATTTTGAAGTTTAGTTGAGCAGAATAAAGAATTATGAGCTGAAAATTGTTTTATTTAAGAAAGTTAAAGTAGATGACCATTCTTTTCTGATGTGGAAAGTTTCAACTAAAAAAGTCTGCTGTCACTCTGATGGATCTGCTCCTCTAGGTCAATTAGCACTTACTCCTGGCTTCTTCCACAATTTTCTGTTTTGTTTTGACTTTGGATAGGTTCAGTACAATGTATTTTAGAAATGCTCTATTTGTGTCGAGGTGACCCAGGATCTGATAGCCATTTAAGAGGAATGTTTTATAATCTTTAGTGAAACTTGGGAAATTTTTATCTTTAATATTCTTCAGTAAAGCTTCCATTCCTTTTGGACATTCTTCTTCCCCTTCAGGGATACCTATAATTCATACGTTTCAATGCTTCATGAAGTTCCATAATTCCCTGACTGAATGTTCTTCTTTCTCTCTCTTCCTTTCTGCTTATTTAACTGGCTGGGTTAGTTCAAGAGCTTTATCCTATAGTTCTGAGATTCTTTTTTCTCCATAGTTTACTCTGTTATTAATACTTTCTACTTCATCTTTTATTGTTATTATTTTTATTAAATCATAGCTGTGTACATTAATGAAATCATGGGGTACAATGTGCTGGTTTTATATACAAATTAAAATATTTTCATCAAACTGGTTAACATAGCCTTCATGGCATTTTCTTAGTTATTGTATGAAGACATTTGTATTTTGCATTTAGTAAGTTTCACCTGTACCCTTCTAAGATGCACCATAGGTGTGGCCTCACCAATTACCTTCCCGCCACCCCAACATCGCACCTCCTTTCACTTCCCATATTCTTGTGCTATAGTTGGCTTATAGCCTACATATGAAACCTTTAAATTAACTTCATAGTAGGACTGAGTACATTGGATACTTTTTATTATTTGCTTGAGATACTTGCCTAAGAAGAATATGTTTCAGCTCCATCCATGTAAACATGAAAAAGATAAAGTTTCCATCTTTCTTTAAGGCTGCATAATATTCCACGGTGTACATATACCACAATTTATTAAACCATTTGTGGGTCTATGGTACTTGGGCTTCTTCCATGACTTAGCATTTATGAATTGGGCAGCAATAAACATTCTGATACAAATATCTTTGTTATAATGTGATTTTGGGTCTTCTGGATATATACCTAGTAGAGGAATTGTAGGATCAAAAGGCAAGTCTATTTCTAGATCTCTAAGTATTCTCCAAACATCTTTCCAAAAGGAATGCATTAGTTTGCATTCCCACCAGCAATGGAAAAGTGGTCCCTTTCCTTCACATCCATGCCAATGTCTCTGGTTTTGGGATTTTGTGATGTGGGCTAATCTTACTGGAGCTGGATGATATCTCTAAGGAGTTTTGATTTGCATTTCTCTGATTATTAAGGATGATGAGCACTTTTTCATGTAGGCCATGTGCTTGTCTTCTTCAGAGAAGTTTCTCTTCAAGTCCCTTGCCCACCCTGAGATGGGATCACTTGATCTTTTCTTGCTAATACATTTGAGTTCTCTGTGGATTCTGGTTATTAAACCTTTGTTGGAGACATAACCTGCAAATATCTTCTCCCATTCAGAGGGTTGTCTGATTGCTTTACTTACTGTGTTCATGGCTGTACAGAAGCTTTATAGTTTGATCATGTCCCAGTACTGGATTTTTGATGTTGCTTCAACTGCCCAGGAGGGGTCCTCCTCATAAAATATTTACCCAGGTCAGTAAATTCAAGAATTTTCCCAGCACTTTCTTCTAGTATTTTTATAGTTTCCTGTCTTAAGTTTAAATCTTTAATCCAGTGAGAGTCTATCTTAGTTAATGATGAAAGGTGTGGGTCTAGTTTCAGTCTTCTACCTGTCACCAGCCAGTTCACTAAGCACCACGTGTTAAATAGGGAATCTTTTCCCTGCTGAATGTTTTTAATTGGCTTGTCAAAGATCAATAATGGAAAGTAGCTTGGTTCATCTCTTAGTTCTGCATTTTGTTCCATACATCTACCTCTCTGGTTTTTTGCCAGTACCATGCTGTTTTGATCACTTTCAATTTATAGTATAGTCTGAGGTCTGGTAGCGTGATTCCTCCTGCTCTATTTTTATTTATGAGTAATGTCTTAGCTATTTGAGAATTTTTCTGATTCCATATAAAACGAAGTATTATTTTTTCAAGATTTTTAAAGTATGACAGTGTAGCTTTAATAGGGATTACATTAAAATTGTATATTGCTTTGGGTAGTGTGCATATTTTAACAATGTTGATTATTCCCAGCCATGAGCATGGTATGTTTTTCCATTTGTGAACATCTTCAGCTATTTCTTTTCTTAGAGTTTCATAGTTCTCTTTATAAAGATCTTTCACATCCTTTAGGTAAACTCCCAAGTATTTCGTCTTCTTTGGCATTACTGTGAAAGGAATAGAGTCCTTGACTGTTTTTTCAGCTTGACTATTGTTGGTATATATAAAAGCTACAGATTTATGAGTGTTGATTTTGTAACCTGAAATACTGCTATTTGCTTGATCATGTCTAAGAGTTTTGTATTAGAATCCCTGGTGCTTTCCAGATATATAATCATATCATCTGCGAAGAGTGAAAGTTTGATCGCTTCTGACCTTATATGGATACCCTTGATCACCTTTTCGTCCCTAATGGCAATGGCTAAAACTTCCATTACAATGTTATAGAGCAGTAGAGACAATGGGCAACCTC
>CAUYON010020403.1:0-14059 GCA_963573935.1 Arctocebus calabarensis
AGAAAAGCCCGGGACCAGATGGCTTCACATCAGAATTCTACCAAACCTTTAAAGAGGAACTAGTACCTATATTATTCAACCTTTTCCAAAATATAGAAAAAGATGGAATACTACCCAATACATTCTATGAAGCGAATATCACATAGTAGAACTTTTTTAAAGGTTGCTAAATTATTTCTATAGTAAAAAATAATTTTAAAGAGATATTCTAGAGTTCAGGAGTTTGAGACCAGTCTGAGCAAGAGTGAGATCCGTCTCCAGTAAAATGGAAAAACTAACCAGGTGTCGTGGTGGTGCCTATAGACTTGGGAGTCTGAAACAAGAGAATCTCTCGAGCCCAAGAGTTTGAGGTTGCCGAGAGCTGTGACACCAGGGCACTCTATCCAGACAGATTGAGACTCAGTCTTAAAAAAAAAAAGAAAAGAAACAGATATTCTAGTCAGTGGACTTCAAACTGTGGGACTCAATTCTCATGAGTCACTACCAGCTTTAAAAAATGAAAAGAACAGCAAAGAGCAGAATGGAATGTCATCCTATATTGAGAAGTTTAGTGTTATGAAAAATCATTAAACTATTGTTGGAATTAAATAAACACACACATAGGTAATGATGAATGCATTTTAGACTGTGGATCTCAGTGGCAAAAAGTTTCTGATCTTCTAATCTCGACCTCTTTTTCTTCTTCTAAATTAGCAGTCCACTTTCAACAGATCTTCCTTCACTGATTTCCTGGAAGGAGATTCAAACCTTCCTTGGCATGTTTCACAACAAATGACTAAATAGTGGAATTTAGGGGGACATGTCAATATTATTTACGGAGTTGATCAGTGAATGGAATAGCAACATTTCACGTAGACTCAGCAAAGAGAAACATTTGAAAGAGATAAAAAAGAGTGAATGAATGGCATGGAAAAGACTGAACTTTACCTGAGCCTGTGCTTCTGGAAAACAGGAATGATTAAGAAACTTCTCCACCCTTTTGTGTCTGCCAAACAACTAATCTCAAAGGGCCAACCTGCCCTCCCTACTCTGATAAGGCTCATCTCCACTCTTCTTCCTGCCTCTCCTAAGACTGTGGATGACTCCCTCGCTTATCTGCCTCTATAAAACCCCAGCCCCCTTCCTTCTCTTCATGACCTGAATCATCAGTGAATGTTGCCCCTTTTGTAATAGTTTGAAGAAAATGAGCTCCTTAATTACCTGGTGCACCTGGCCTTGAATAGTTCAGGGCCCTGGCTCAGACGGACGGGCTCTTGCAGTGGGATCCTCATGCGCTCTAGCTGAGCCGTGAAGCTTGTTGGGGCCCCTGAGCTCCCCCCTTGGTTTAGGGAACTATTAAAGGTGCTGAGTCCAACTCTTGGTCTGCGAGATGAACTCCTATCCAAAGATTTGACTTTCTATTTCTTTGTAGTACCCACTTGATTTCTGGTCCTGGCTTTTTTTGGTTCTGTGGTCTGACCATTTGGTGGTCTCTGTAAATGGACTAACGGTTTATAGAGATCTTGTCTCTTTGGGGTGAAAGACATCAGCAAATTTGGTTTGGTACTCTTTTCTGCGTGTCTGTTTTGAGCGCATATGTTTAAGAATCGTACCCTTTGGCAAGAGAACAGTTCTTTGGTATGGAACAGTAAGATTGGCAATTCTGTTTTTCTGGACCTGTGGCTTACATTTTAGAATTGTCTCTGTCTCAGCTTTCCTGCCCATGTGTCTGTAATTGAGATAGGACTTTACCCCTCACCCCTGCCTCTGGGTGCCAATACTGTATTAGATCATAGAATCTCTTAAAGGAAATAGGATTAGAAATAAATAACCACTTATACACGTACAAACTGAATATTTCAAAAATTCTGGCAATTAAGGAGCCTGAGCCTCAATTTTTTTTTTTGAGACAGAGTCTTACTTTGTCATTCTCTGTAGAGTGCTGTATCATCACAGCTCACAGCAACCTCCAGCTCTTGGGCTTAGACAATTTTCTTGCCTCAGCCTCCCAAGGAACTGGGACTACAGGCGCCCGCCACAACACCCGGCTACTTTTTGTTGCAGTTTGACATGGGCAGGTTTGAACCCACCACCCTCAGTATGTGGGGCTGGTGCCCTACTCACCGAGCCACCGGCGCTACCCCAGCCTCAAATGTTTTTTTTAATGTGGGAGGAAAAGATGTATCTTACAGAAACTAATTCAGAAATAAGAATTCAAGGTTATGTAAACTATGTAAATCTTTGGCAAGACTAATTTAGTAATTTTGATTTAATAAAAATAGCTGTCTTTTCTCTGAGGCCTTGGTGTTGAGTATGAAATAAGCACACAGGTTTATACTACTTCTGTGTGTTCTACCTACACTGAAACACATTTAGTGATCACATAATCTAGCATTACTTTCATTACAACAATAAAATGTTTGATATAACAAAAACGTAAATTTGTGTTTAAATGAATTGAATCATTATTCTGACAAACTTTCAATAGTAATAAAGTTTTGTGGGCTGCAGCTTGAAGATAATATCCAAGACTTTGAGTAACTTAACACTTTGTCTTGGTGCTGAGTTAATTAGTGAATAGTCTTTGGAAATCTACACCATTTCTGAGTGAGTGAGAATGCTGAAATGTTGGGCGGTGCCTGTGGCTCAATGAGTAGGGCGCTGGCCCCATATACCGAGGGTGGTGAGTTTGAACCCAGCCCCGGCCAAACTGCAATAACAACAACAAAAGAATGCTAAGCATAATATTCAGTTTATATACTTTCTGCCTTTTACCTTTTATTTTTATATGCTATAGAGAGACTATATCCACTTAGGTCTGTTAATAAATGTATTTCTTTTTTCCTCTTTGCGGAAGCTGTATCGTAATAAGTGCAGCTATTAAAAGTTGTAAGATGAAAAAAAAAAGACAGTTGTAAGATCTATTCATGAGCTCTGTTACTCTATTATAAAATGTGCCACACATGACAGAGGTCACAAATGTCTTTTTCTTTTTTCTTTATAAAATAGAAGTTACTATTTCTATTTACAAATTATAATTGATATCCATGAATGGATTCTACAAATATTAATAATGGCAGAGAGGTACAACTTTGCATGCAAGGCTTACAGAATATGTTTTTGTCCAGGAAAATAAAAGGAGTAGTTTTATCCTCAATTTGAATGGCCATACTTTTATGATTAGGACAGAACCTGAATGGATGTAGAAAGTTGTAGAAAGCTTGTGTAAAAAAATGTATATTTTAAAAAAATATACATATATGCATATATATTTGCTATGATCAACATTAAGGTTTGATGAGTTCATTTATGAGATTTCAAAGTAAATTATTTAATATCAAATACTATTCTGATGCCAAATGAAATTTTATTTTCTTTTAAAAAGACAAAATGTTCGCGGGTGCGGTGGCTCATGCCTACAATCCCTGTACTGTGGGAGGCTCACAAGGGAGAATTCCTTGAGCTCAGGAGTTCGAGACTTGCCTAAAAGAATGAAAAACCCAGCCAGGCACCATGGCAAGCACCTGTAATCCCAGCAGCTTCTGAGGTTGAGGCAGCGGGATGCCCACAGCCCGAGTCTGAGGTTACAGTGAGCTATGATGCCATTGCACTCTGCTCAGGGCACAGGGTGGGACTCGGTCTCAACAACAACAACCACCACAACAAAAGCAAAGAAATAAAAATAAAAAATAAGCAAGGAAATAAAAGAAGACAAAATGTTTTTGGATTGTTGGTTCACTCTTATTAAGAGTTTGTAAATATTTGTATTTTCTTTACCTTCTCTGTCATCTGCTTAGAAGGCAAAGACTTTGTCTTGGGATGACTGCTGGTATTTTGTGTTGACTTAATCACATCCTTGATTACTTAAGAGAACAAAGTCTTCTCACTTTTGAAAAAGCAAAGATTCTTTACAAGCAAGTCACTGCCTGTATTCACTTTAAAGTTGTTTTACTGTCACATTAAACAATCAGCCACGTATTGTTTCTCAATCACCCATGAGCATCCTAATCAAGCTTTCCAATCTCCTAACACGTTTTGATATTTGTCCTGTGCAAAACTGATGCCTACGTGACATCTTCAGCATCTAAAACTTTGATATTTCCCAAAGGGCTCCCTAAATCACAAAGGACTGGTTGTTCCACTTTACAAAAAGAGAGGTGCTAAGAAGAATTCCATTCATTTGATAGGTTTCTATTTATGAGTTGCACAGAAGTCACTGCCAAATCAAAAGAGATGCTTAGCCTTCCCTGAAACAAATCTGTATGGGAAAAATGTCACCAATATAAATATTTCAGAAATTGTATGGTGTATGGGAAATTCCTAGAGAACCATCGAAGTCTTTAATGTTCATTATATGCTTCTATTTATTTGATCCTGGAATTCCTTTGTCTGATATTAGACTACAGTGTAATGTTATCAGTCATAATCTTCAATTATTTTCAAAATGTTAACTTGGTTACAACCTTTTATTCTGTAAGTTGAATTATCAGTGGTTTGTGATGTTACGATTTTTGAACACAGTGTGGAACTTAACTAGCTGGTTAATACATCCCTCACTTCAAATACTTAGCACGTTCCCTGGTGAGAACCTTCGAAATTTACGACCTTATAGCAGTTAAAAAATGTACAATACTTTATTATTAACTATATTCCCCATGTTGTACAACAGAACTCACAAAACTGAAACTAAAACAGATTCCTCCTGAGATTTTGTGCCCTATGACCCTCACCTTCTCATTCCCCCACCCCTAGCCTCTGGCAACCACCATTTTACTCTCTGATTTTCTCTAAGTTTGATATATAAGTGACAACATGCTAGATTTGTCGTTCTGTGCCTGTTAAGTCAGTGGGTTTCAAATGGGGATCCTTGTAATCAACCTGATCGGACCCTCCAATTCTTGAAATCATTGATAGTAAGTTAACACAATCATTTTCAGTCTTTCGTCATCTATAGGTAGATTTTGTTTTTTTACTTTAGGACTTCCCTAAAAGCTCTTATAAATGGGCTGCAGGCCAGAGTGCTTTGTCTTCTACAAAGATTGTCTCAGCCCCATGGAAGAGGTCTACGCCAGGTCCTCTTGGTGGAGAGGTGTCTGATGCCGTCACTTAAATAGCTTTGACACGGTACGAGCAGGCTGGGTCAGGATTTCTGGAGCCCTCTCTGGAGAAGCAGCTGTGAGTCTGAGCCTGCTAAGCTGAGAGGGAATTACATGGGACTCGATGGTCTCCGAAGGGATGGCTGGTTTTATTTAGCATATTGTTGATTTTTTAATGGTTGATTTTTCTACAGATAGGAAGCCCCTCTCTCATAAGCTAACTATAGATTCAGAAGTATATACTTTGTAAATAGAAAGGAAATGTTTGTACATGATGTCTTTTTTCTTCCTGCTTGACTGTTGCAGAATTCAGAAACTCTTACTGAGTATTGTTATGGTCACAATAACACAGTTATTTACATAGGTTCAGTAAGATGCTCTTCATGTTAGCAGGAAACGTTAGCTATGCTTATTTAATCAGTTACAACCACATATTTCTAAGGAACCAAGGTTGGTTTTATGAAATCAATGCTTACACAGCCCTCCTAACTGATTCCTGGTTAACAGGGAGCTCAGACTCACAGGTAAGCAATGAAGGGCCTCCTGGTAGGCCCCAAACCCAGAATACTTTAGGGACCTCCAGAACAGAGATGTTCAAATTCTTTATAGAAACTACAATAAAATTTGTAAGGAAGTCTTGGTTTTAGCTTCCTAACCTCAAAAGGCTTTAACAAAATCCAAGATTTCTTATGAAAACTTCTTGGCAAAGCCAACATAAAAGGTCTTTTATAGAAAATTATGATTCTTATTGTACCTATGTAAATAATTAGGCCAAATCAGAAAAATCTTTCTCTGAGGATTATCTTTGCTCAAAAGAGGAGTGACTATAGAAAGAAACTTCTTGTTTTAGCAGAAAGTTATAGCACACCCTTTCTGTTTTTCAGATTATAGACACATTCACTGTCTTTTAGCTGTTGTACATCTTCTGCAAATTGGAGATAACTGATGGATATTTGTATAACTTGTCTACAGAGATTTAAATGGCTTCTTACCCTCTGTGGACAAACAAGTTTAGGGTACTTACCTATAAATTAAACTAAATCAGGTTATCTTGACCAAATAGCTATTTGCTACCAAACAGTTAGCTCTTCCAGATTCCTTCACTATCTGGTTACAGCCCTCTACCAGGGCCGTCCAAACTTTTAGTCTTTCTGCACCACATTGGAAGAAGAAGAGTTGCCTTGGACAATTAAGCATGCAAACACTAATGAAAGCTGATGAGCAGTAAAAAAAGGTCTGGGTATAATACTCATGATTATCTCACACCATAGATAAGCAAAAAAGTCCTCACATAATTTTCATGCAACCCAAGGGCCACAGGTTGGACACCCCTGCCTGAATCTAAACTAACCATTTCTAAATTTTTTCTCTTTCCCTATCTTTTTGTCATCAGAAACTAACATCTGATTGCCCAGATTCCTATCAGGAATCTAGGTTGTTTTACAGCCATTCATTTTTTGCAGGAATTGAAAAATATCTGTGAGCTGAAGACTCATTACTTGATATGAACATTGAAGAACTGTCGTATGAAGGGTATAACCCAACTATAACACAAGAATATGAGGAAAGGGGCAAGGGTAGGAAGGGGAGGGGGGAGGTTGGGGTAGAGGGAGGGTAATTGGTGGGGCCACACCTACGGTGCATCTTAGAAGGGTACAGGCGAACCTTACTAAATGCAGAATATAAACGTCTTCATATAATAACTGAGAAAATGCCAGGAAGGCTATGTTAATCAGTTTGATGAAAATAGTTCAGATTGTATATGGAACCAGCACATTGTACTCCTTGATTGCACTATTGTACACAGCTATGATTTAATAATAAAGACAATACAAAAAAAAGAATTCACCACTGTAGCAGAACACATTTAGGTCAGATTTATCTCTGGATAAACTACTGTCTGGGACACTCACAAAGTCTGAGGAAAGCTCGGGTCATTCTTTGCCATGTATAAGAGCTAAGCAAGGCTGGACAACTCAGCTTCAAGAAGCAATGAACAGTGTCACATAACTGAAAGATTTTCCCCGTCAACCTCTTGGAATTCACTGAACTGTCACCTTCAGTGTCCAACTCCAGTACCTATTTAATATAATATTTGGCATTAATATTTCTTTTTTGAATTATTCCTCTTTTAAGCAACCTAATCTCAATTTTAAAACAACTGGCCTTTGTTACCTTCTCAACAGATGGTTCAAGTGATTTACAGATAGTACCACTAAGAATTCTCACAACACGTTCTCAGGCTCTGCCCAGCTGCACTCGAGAGAGGTCTGATGGTCACCTCCAAGTTCCCTACAATCAAATGGTGTCATTGATCTTGAACAAAAGGAGAGACTGATGAACGTGACCTAATCCCTGTGCTTCTAAAAAACAACAGTGGTTAAAAATCCCCTCAATTTTTTGTTCTGCCTGCATCCCCTTCCTTTTCTTTCTGAAATATTCCTCATTCACGACAACAGCTTGAATAAAATAATCTCATTAATCGCTCTGGCAAATAATGACTCTGATGCTCCACTTCTTCATTTTAGCATTTGCTTTTATTCACTGCCTAGAAATAGCTATTTTATATAGCTTTTGACTAGTTTTATCTTCTACCAATACTCAATATTTAGATTTTATTTTAAAAATAAATAGAGATCACTTCTCAGCCTCAAAGCTCCCAAAGAATGACCTGAAAATGACTTTCCTTAGGGGGATCCTGCCAACAAATGGAATATAAAGACAGCAAGTCTCTGTTTTGTTCAATAGGTCTTATGTATTATGTAAAAGAGTTGGCAACACATGAAGAAATAAAAACACGTCTGTTGAACATGAGGCTCAAATAAATGTGACTGCTGAGACTGCTAGTGGGACCAATATCTCCTTAAGTTCCTGGAGCAGAAAGCAATATAGTATATTGCCTGTCTTAGACAGTACCAGATGCTATAACAGAATACCACTGGCTGGGTGGCTGAAACAACAAACATTCGTTTTTCATGCTTCTGGGAAATCCAAGAGCAAGGTGCCAGCAGATTTGGTGTCCGGTGAGGCCCTTCCTCCTGGTTTGTAGACAGCCATCTCCTGTTTGTCCTCAGAGGGCAGAGAGAGAGGGGGCTCCGTTCTTTTCTTAAGGGCACTAATTCCTCCATGAGGCTCCACCCCCGTGACCTCCTGTGAACCTAGTTATCTCCCAGAGGCACCAGCTCCAAATACTGCCACATTAGACCTTCATAATATGAATTTTGGGGGGGCACATTCAGTCCACAGCATTGTTTATGAAGTCAGGTTCAAATCTCAGCTTGACCACTTAGTTCCTGTATGTTATGGGATTGAATGTGGTCCCCACCAAAGGAGGATCTATTAGAGCCTTAAGTCCCCTTAGCTCAGAATGTCCCCTCATTTGGAGATAGGGGGTTTTGTTCTTATTATTTTAACTTTTATAATTCAAATTTTTATTTGGTTATATTCAGGTACTTGTTTTCTGTGTTACAAAGGAATTTCAGCATTTATTCTTTTTTTTATTGTTGGTGAATCATTGAGGGTCCAAAGACCCAGGTTAGACTGCTTACATTTGTTAGGTAAAGTCCCTCTTGTGATTGTGGTGTTGTTTGTTTTTTCAGATAGAATCTCACTTTGTCACTCCGGGTAGAGTGCAATGGAATCATCACAGCTCAGTGCAACCTCAAACACCTGGCTAAAGCAATCCTCCTGCAGGCCTGGCTAAGTTTTTCTATTTTGAGGAGAGGTAGGGTCTCACTCTTGTTCTGGCTAGTCTCAAACTTCTGAGATCAAGCCATCTTCTGTCCTGGCCTCCCAGAGTAAGGCATGAGCCACAATGTCCAGCCTGTGATAGCCTCTCTACAGAGGTGAAAAGTTAAGATGAGTTCCACAGGCTGGCCCCTAGCCCAGTAATGGATATCTTCTAAAATGGAGAAATCCGGACACAGGCATAGAAGATTAGGAAGAGACACAGGAGAGAGGCCTGGAATAATCCTTCCTGCTCAGCCCTCAGAAGGAGTCCAGTCTGCTGACTCCTGGATGCTGGACTTTCAGACTCCAGAACTGGGAGACAAATTTGTTATTTAAGCCACCCTGTGTGTGGCACTTTGTTACAGAGTCCTAGCAAACTAGTGCACTTGGTGACCTTGAGTTTTCCTGTATGTTAGGAGAGAATAGTCGTCAGGGACTGTTATGAAGATCTCATGTGGAAAAAAAGTAAGAGCCTGGGAAATGTAATTGCCCAAGAAAATAATGGCAAGATTATAATTGGGACTTAACTTCTGATTTGGAGGATATAAGCTAATGCATGACCAAGAAATAAGATTATTGATCACCGTCATCTCTTTCTCAGTGTTCTCTAACTATTTGACAACTGAAGTGTCAGACACTGTGCTATTTTTTGTTTTTAAGACAGTGTCTCACTCTGTCTCCCTGGATAGAGTGCCGTGGTGTCTTAGCTCGTAGCAACCTCCAACTCTTGGGCTCAAGTGGTCCTCCTACCTCAGCCTCCCAAGTAGCTGGGAATTTTTCTACTTTTAGTAGAGACAGGGTCTCGCTTTGCTCAGGCTGGTCTCGAACTCCTGAGCTCAAGAACTCCACCTGCCTCAGCCTCCCAAAGTGCGAGGATTACAGGCACGAACCACCGACCTGCGCTAATTGTTTTTGATGTGTTCTTGCTAATTCTTCCAACAACCCTGGCCCTTTAGGTATCATGATCTTCTTTTTAAATGTAGGGGAAGTGGAGATTACGTTCGTTCTGACCAAATGAACACTGGTACCAAATGGCAAGGATAAAGTGAAACAAAACGGGGCCTTGGACACTAAAGTCTGTGCTACACTGCTTTGCCCAGGACAGCATTTCTGTTTCAGAAACATGAAAGATACTGGTAACAATGAAGCCCTGATGGGCCCCCACGCTCTTTTAGGATCTAACTTGTTAATTCGTGTTGAGGCCTCCGTAGAGATCACTCTTTGCGTTTCATTCCTTTCTTTTGCTCTCACATGCCAATTGTGCGGCATGTTTTGCAGCTTATATGTTGTGTTGATGGATTCTTCAGCAATAATATTTTCTGAGAACGTGATCGATGTGCAGCAAGAGGCTTTGTAAATTAACTCGGTGACATACTCTTGAGCCCACAGGACGAAGAACCAAATGGAATGTTTTTACCACCAATGTATTGAGAGGGAAGAAAACTATAAAATAAAGAGATGTAAATACAGAGAATTCTTAAGTAATTTGTTTCATTGCATTTCCTTGGAAGTTTCTTGGGAGAGTTTAAAATTGCTACTCTCAAATGGTCTGTGCCAATGGGTTTCAAAGTATGATCTCCTGACCATCAAAATCATAATGGAATTTGCTAAAATGCAATTTTTTTCTTTTCTTTTTTTTTTTGAGACAGAGCCTCAGTATGTTGCCCTCGGTAGAGTGTTGTGGCATTACAGCTCACAGCAACCTAAAACCCTTGGGCTTAAGTGGTTCTCTTGCTTCAGCCTCCCAAGTAGCTGGGATTAAAGGCACCTGCCACAATGACTGGCTATTTTATGTTGTTGTTGCAATTGTCATTGCTGTTTAGCTGGCCTGGGCCGGGTTCGAACCCGCTAGCCTAGGTTATATGACCGACGACATAACCACTGTGCTATGGGCACTGAGCCTAAAATCCGATTCTTTCTTAAAAATTAATTAATTTCTTTTCAAGTGCAAATTCTTGAACAGAATGTCTTACACAGAACAAAAGTTTTCCATTTTGAGGAGGTCCAATCAACTGATGTGTTTTATTCCTTTAATGGATCATACTTTCCAAATCAAGTCTAAAAATTCTCTGCCTGGCCTTAGGTCCTGATAATTTTTGTATGTGCTTTGCCCTAATGTTTTACAGTTTGACATTTTACATGTAAATACCTAATTTTGAGTGAATTCTATATATGGCATGAGGATTAAGTTGAGGGTTTTTGTTTCCCTTATATGTCCATTTGCTACGTCGTCTTTTTCAGTTAGGCATATCTGTCTGGCTCTGAATTCTCTGTTCTGTTTCACAACCATACCGTCTTGACTACTGTAGCTATATAATAAGCCTTAACATCAAGTGGAGCTGTTCTTCCCATTTTATTTAATTTTTTTTGAAATTGTTTAGTGTATCTAGGCGCTTTGAATTTCCATTCAGATTTTAGATTATGCCCTGAAAAATCCTTACGATTCTATTTCAGCAGGTGTGCAGTGATGAGGGAAGAAACCAAGGAACAGAGGGGTTAAGAGACTTACTATTTTGCCTCACAGCAAACACACTGAAGAACCACCAGAATTGAGATCTGTTAACTTCCATAACAGTCTTCTCCCTGTACTTTTTATTTTTGAGACAGAGTCTAACTTTGTTGCCCAGGCTAGAGTGCTATGGCATTAGCCTAGCTCATTGAACCTCCTGGGTTCAAGTCATCCTCCTGCCTCAGTCTCCCAAGTAACTGACATTTGGCTAGTTTTTCTATTTTAAGTGGAGATGACATCTCCCTTTTGCTCAGGCTGATCTTGAACTCCTAAGCTCAAGTGAACCTCCCACCTTGGCCTCCCAGAGTGCCAGGATTATAGGTGTGAGCCACCATGCCCAGCCAAAGCCACAAATTAATTAAAAATAAAACTTGGGGAAATGGGTTGCGCTTGTGAAACACAAAAGAAAAGTGAATATATGCACAACTGACTATGTTACCACCCCTCCAAACAAATGATTGCTGTGAGTATAGACACATCCACTCAAAGGCAATGAAAGCACCAACTGGTCAGCAGCTGGGACCTCACAGCTTATTTAAGAATGGTATCCTCTCCTCTCACTGAGGATGTCTGAGCCTCGCTAGTCCTAAAACTTGACCTTGCTACTTTGAAATTTTTATTTATTTATTTATTTATTTTGCAGTTTATTTGCAGGGGCAGGGTTTGAACCTGCCACCTCTGGTGTACAGCGCTGCTGCCCTACTCTTTTGAGCCACAGGCGCTGCCCAACCTTGCTACTTTTTAAATATGAAGATAGAAGAAATAGGGATTTTTCCCCCAAAGGGTTTTAAAAGTCGAATACGCACAGATTATTATATTTGTTCCTTCACTTACTGCTCAATGAATGAATCAGGTATCCCTTTGAGCAAAACTGCCCACAGGCTGCTATGTTATTCTTTGAGATTGAAACAACAGACATCATCAGACAAAGGGCACCATGACCGCAAAAGACACCACAGTTTAGCAACTGCTATATTTTATTGCAATTTTTTTTTTCTTTTGGCCAGGGCTGGGTTTGAACCCACCTCCTGCAGCATATGGGGCTGGTGCCCTACTCCTTTGAGCCACAGGCGTTGCCCAGCAACTGCTGTATTTTATTGCAAATGTACCATGTATTTTTTTGCCATGGACATTTACCTGGAAATATGTCTCAGTCTCATTTATGAATAGTAAATGAATTGTTTAAAAGGGAATGTAGACAGGAAAGCTGGTGGAATTAACTATCAAAGTTAGTCACTGTGAAAAGTTAATACAGCTAAGCTGAAAAGTCTCAGGCCAAGCCAAACGCAAACGATAACGATGCCCAAAAAGAGGCCCCGAGAAACAGTTTTCAATTGAAATTTTTACATAGAAAGCTGATCTATTTCTACACTCATAACTCAATGTTCACTGTCTACTTAACGGACTACCAGAATAGACTGTTTCTCTGGTAGGAGAAATGGCTTTCGTACTCAGCTCTGGAACACACAATCACCTTATAGTCAGAACTACCCGACTGAGGAAAAGAAGTCAGTTTTGTGCGCCCTTCTAGTCCCCTAAAACACATCCACAAATCCCCCCAAATGTTCTACAGCAAAAGTATATGAAGTAGTCAAGAATGAGACATAAGAGAACGTAATACATGGACCCAGAAAAAGGCAATTCTGAAGTTTCTGTTGTGTTCCGGGAGACATTGGAAATGACAGCAATATAGTGCTGACACAGAAAAGCTCAGAGGAAAGTGGGTGTAGTGAAGTCCTTCATAAAATCCATCCAACGGAAACGGAGCGCTTTGCAATATGTTTTGGTCTCTTTCTAGAGCTTAGAACATCGGGGAGATTTCACAACGAGTGAGAAGGAAACAGATGAAGCACGGTGGAGGGAAAGCTGGGCAAAAATAACGCACTGCCCTTGACTTCTGGACTGAGACGAAGAGCTGAGCGAGTTTGCCGCACAGTCCCAGGAGAGAATCCCTGCTCGGTTCTCATGGGTTGGCTCTTGGAGGTGTCCATCCCTATCCTGAGTCTTGAGTTCACGGTGGATCTCTGCTCTCCGTGCTGTGACAGCGGCTCGCTTGTCTTGCAGGAAGCTGTATGCTTACACTAGCAGTTGGAGCATCTCCTTGGGATGGATAATAGATGCTTCTCCGAGGGCTGCGCCTGCTGCCAAACCACGCACGTGAGCGATGGCCACAGCCAAGGTCATCGTTTAGGTGAACTGCGATCCCCTCTTCCTCTCCCTCCTTTCAAGCACCACGCATGTTAAAAAATGCCTTTTTTTTTTTTTTTTTAAAGCAAGGAGTAAGCTAAGAAAAAGAAAATAACTTTGATTGCTGCTTGGAGAGGGAAGTGAACTGATGATGTAAGAGCCCATTTCCAGCACTGCTATCCAGACTCCAATCCGCGGCTTAAAGAGCAAAAGAACTCACTCTCCCTTTATGGCCAGTTTATCTGCACCAGTCTGGAAGGATAAAAACGCTTCTACTCAGTTTAAGAGCGCTTATCAATAAAGTTAAAATGCCTTTCCACTCGGCTCGGCACCTGTGGCTCAGCGGGCTAAGGCGCCAGCCACGTACACCTGAGCTGGTGGGTTCGAATCCAGCCAGGGCCCGCCAAACAACAATGCCGGCTGCAACCAAAAAATGGCCCGGGGTTGTGGTGGGCACCTGTCCCAGCTACTTGGGAGGCGGAGGCAGGAGACTCGCTTGAGCCCAGGAGTTGGAGGTTGCTGTGAGCTGTGATGCCACAGCACTCTATCCAGGGTGACA
>CAUYON010020404.1:0-13683 GCA_963573935.1 Arctocebus calabarensis
CTGGTTGCTGTTTTGTGCCTGAGGAGACCCTCCCACCAGCCAGGTCTCCTCATGGCTCTCCCCCTGAAACACTCCAAGCCAGAAAACCAGCACAGTTCAGCAAGTTTGCACCCATCCACACCCCTCGAGAAAATCTGCAAGAATCTGGACTCTGTGGACAACAGGCCTCCAGACCTCTGGGTGAGAGTGGAGGGGAACACCAGGAATACCAACTTGCAGGTCAAGAGTATATACAGTTTTATACCTGGCTGGAGAATGCCGTGGCACCCTATTAGGGGAAGAAGGTCTGGTTTTCAGAGGGTCTCTCCCGTGGGATAGAGTGGGAGGACATCCAAACTCTGCTCACTTGTTTGTATGGAGGTATGGAGTATACTGCGAGCCAATTTCATGGGGGAGGGGACTCCCGTCCGCTTGGTGATGTGCTCTGTACCTTTTTGTTTGTGTCCTCAGGGTCTCAGGTCACCCTAGCAGGGTTGATGTGCCCTCTTCGACCTTTTCTTTTGGCTCAGATCCAAACCATTGGCTTTCTTGCTGAGTTTCTGTCCTTTAATTCTCCTTCTGGATGGGAACCTCTGCAGAAAGCTGGCTACAGATCGCCATCTTGGATCCTCCCCTCTAAACTTCTTTTTTAACTTTCAAAACTTTGATATCTTTAAGAACTTCCTCTATGTCCTCATTTTTTATACCAAAACCCTCTTTCCTTGGTTTTCATTTACCATTTCCCTCCTCTTTTCCTTTTTTGGGCTCTGCTGTGACCGAGCTTTATTTTTATAAATTTCTTTCTTCTTTCATTTTTTATTTCTTTTTTACTTTTTGCTGCTCTAGGAGCTTCTGTCGGAGCTTTTGCCTAATTTTATCTTTAAACGAAAGCTGCCTGTTTCAATTTTTATAAACACAAAATGTGCAAATGACTTCCCCTGAGTTCTAGCATTTTGGGCGTCTTGACGAGGGCAAAATCTCACCAAGATTAGAAAAGTCAAGATTCTTTAATTTGAAGATAAGTCTGCATTCACGCTTTGCATAATCTTAAAACATGTGACACAGAAAGCTTTCATGTGCTTTTCAAACACAACTCTGCCTTCAAGGGCTATAGACTTGCAAAATGGTAGAAAAAAAACCACTCTGTTTTTCCGAGGTCTCTTTCATTTGCTGTGTTTGTTTGCTTGTTTGTTTAAAATATGGAACTCCATCTCAAAAAAAAAAAAAAAAGGAAGAAGAAACCGATGTATGATTCTTCCTGGAAAGTAAAAATCCCAGAGCTTGGCTTGCACTTCCATATTGAGCTGTCAGCCACAAGGACTCACCACAAAAGCATGTGCACTGCTAGAAGAATCCACAGCCAAACTCAATTTCCTTTAGGAACAGCTATTTCTTGTGCCATAGTGTACTCGCACTTCAAAATTCCACTTTGCAATTTGTAGAATTTATAGTCTTCCTGGTATGCCAGAGTCTTTCCACAGTATTCCAACCAGTTACAGAGGCTGGTCTATTGATAACCAGATAATTTCTCTAGTTCTGAGTTTGAAGAAAACATACTGTTAAGTTACAGTCTCTTTTCCAGTAAGTGGCTGGAGGTTTCTATGTACTGCTGGCTAAAGCCCTTTCTCTTCACCAGGATCCTGATCGGAGCCTGAATGGCTGAAGGGGAGATTTATTCCCTCTGCTTTGGCAAATTTTTCAGAATGCAATTTATATGCACTTCAAATTTTACAACCAAAACTCTTCCTGCTTCATCAAACACCAGAAAATTTAATAAATTTTCACCATTGACTGGGGGAATCCAATTCCTTGGTCTTCCTTCAGAACTTACTCTCTGAGTGGCTTGTAATTGCTGCAATGATGGAATAATGTCCATACTGTTCATTCATCCTCCAAACTGGTTCTTTCCTGGATCCCTGCCTCTGATACAAATAAGCAACCAAGTCAGTGAAGAAACGTTCTTACCATGTTAATTTGAAATGCAAATAGTAAAATAAACTAATGAGTTTTCAAAATAATATACTCTGGTATTGTCCAATAAAAGGTCCTCAAGCAAATGTGTCCCATCGTTCCTCAGGCGAGTGACTAATTCCAGGTTTCAGGCAGGAAAAGCACAATGTGACTCTGGGACATATTTTTGTGTCAAAAAGTAAGGCAGCTATTGACAAGAAATGGAACAAGTCAAAAGGGCCGAAAAGCAGCTGAAAGGGATCTGTAATGACCAAAATTGTGCACTCTGAGTAGCAAAAAGAATACTTAATAACTCTAAGTTATTTTAGAACAGTCAATAAACAAAAAACCTAAAGTTCAATGATAATCAAAAGAACAAAGACAAGAAGAGAAAAATACTAAATTTCCATCACTATATGTAATTATTTGCTCAATTCTTTATTCTGAACATTGAAAATTAAAAGGAAAGAAGTAGGCAATTACCCTAATGTTTTAGGAGAAATAGCAGTTCATCACCAAACGATAAGGACAAAGTTTTTCCCAATAAATGCAGGAAAAGTGATGAAATCAGAAAATTATGGTCATTGAGATATTTATGTGTGCCAAATATTACTGTATGAGTTTGCTAGTGTGATTTTTTACAAAGTGCCATAAACTGAGTTGCTGAAACAGTAGGAACACATTGTCTTGCAGTACTGGAATGTAGAAGGCCAAGATCAAGGTGTTGACAAGGGCAGCTCTTCCTGAGAGCTGGGGAGGAGGAATCTGCTCCCAGCCTCTCTCCTTGGCTTGTAGGTAGCCATCCTCTCCTGGTGTCTCTTCACATCATCTTCCTTCCAGTCTTGTCTGTCTCCCTGTCCAAATTTCCCCTCTTATTTATTTATTTTTTTGAGACACAGTCTCACTCTGTTGCCCTGGGTAAAGCACCATAATGTCGTAGCTCATAGCAACCTCAAACTCTTGGGCTCAATTGATCTTCTTGCCTCAGCCTCCTGAGTAGCTGGAACTACAGTCACCTGCCACAATGTCTGGATAGTTTTTTTTTTTTTAATTTTTAGTAGAGATGGGGTTCCATTCTTGCTCAGGCTGGTCTCCACTGTATTGACCTCCCAGAGTGCTAGGATTACAGGTGTGAACCACCATGGCTGCCCCAATTTCCCCTTTTCATAAGGGTGCCCAGGTATAGGATCAGGGCTAACCCTAACAACTCAATTCTAACTTTATTATTTCTATAAAGACCCTATTTCCAACTAAGATTGCAATCTGAGGTACTGGGGGGTTAGGACTCTAACATATCTTTTATTGAGATGAACCGGATTTCACTCCAAATAATCGCCTTAGAGGTTACAGGCTCATTTTAAAGGGAAAAGTGTACTTTTACAATAAAAAAAATTGGCAATCACAAACTTACCTAATTGATCTACTTTACTATTAGTAATAATGGGACAACCTGATCTATACCTCCCGATGTGGTGCCCTGGGAAGTACACAGAACTCTGATGAAGTCTTCACACCATTCACATCAAACCTGATCCCAATACAGCCTGTAGACTAGTGATTTTCAACTGGGGTGCCATGAGAGAATCTTCAGTGTGCTTTGAACATTTTTAAAGATCATAATTAAATTATTTTCAAAAGAAGTTAAAGCACAGTAAGTATATTCCTTTTTTTACCCCCCCCTTTTTTGATCAACATACTTTGAGTGTGCCAGGGAAGTTTAACTATAGGTTCAAGTGTGCCGTAATATTAAAAAGATGGAAAAACACTGCTATAGATCTCACTTCAGTTTATAGGAAGGAGAAAAGGCGAATGGCATCCATAGCATCCCAAAGTCATATTCAGACAAATTCAAAACATAAAACATTCTCAACACATCTGACCTGGAGAAGTCAGTGCTATAATAATAAATGTGTGAGAAATTATCTAGAATAGACTTCAGAAAAACATATTAATAAGAAGCAATTATGGCTATTGAGTTAACTTTTGGTTAGGAAAAGAAAGCGCCATAATAACATTTGGAAACAACTGAGGTTTGACTCTAGGTTGAATATTGGATGATATTAGTGAAGTAGTGAGACTATGAGTTTCTGTTGATGTAACAGGTATGATAATATGTAGTACAGAGAATGTTGAGGGGAATTAGAGGAAGTGTCATGTTATCTGCAAAATATTTTCAAAAGGGTTTATTTGAACCAATTTGTCTTCGCTAAAAGAGATTTTTATATCAATTGCTTATTGTGAAAATGAATAACCAAAGGGAAAAGGGGATGATTATATCACAGCAAATGTGGCAAACTGTAACAGTTGCTGAAATTAAATGCAGAGTATATGAGTGATTATTTTACTATTTAAAAAATTTTTCATAGTAAAAAACTGGAAGAAAAAGGATGTAATTAAATATAGAGATGTTTGTGTTCATGGAGAGGATGACTTAATTTCATTCTCCCCAAAGCATCCTATATGTTCAATGCAATTGCAATCACTATCCCAGTAGGGCTTTGTCTGTGTGTGTGTGTGTAACTTGATAATGTAATTGTAAATTTTATATGTAGATTTTGAAAGGGCTGCAAATAGCCAAGATTCTCATGAATGAGATTAATTAATCATGTGAGTTGCTCCCCTATCCAATATCAAGACTCCTAATAAGGCTAAAGAGACCGAGACAGTGTGGCATTGGTGCAGGGATAAGCAAATATCCCCATGCATAGGGGTATTTCAATATTCCCCATAAATAGCGGAATAGAACTGAGAGTTTAGAAGCACAGAATAGTGGCTACATCCTGGAATGCGGGAGGATAGAGAGGGCTAAGATTGCAGAGATACCCACCATGCAACATTTCCTGATGTTCTAGAAATGTTCTATTTCCTAAGTTGGGTGATATGTACATGATTGTTTAACTTATTATTCTTTAAAGAACACACATATTACATATATGTATGACATACATCACAGTAAACAAAAGAAATGTGTGGAAGGATGTGACCAAAAAGAAAAGTGTTAACAGGAATTAAAAGGGACATATTAAAAGTATTGGGAATAATTCATGAAAATCCTTTCATTATACAGAAAATCTAAGTATTAGGCCTGCAGTTGATGAGGCCCTGCAGTTGTAGGGTTTGATTTTGTTTCTTGGTTGCTGGCTTTATGGTTCACTCTCACAAAAAGATCTCACAGAAAGGGAAATACTGATAATGAGAAGGAAGAAAAAAACCAACAATACTGACAGGGAAGTATTGATAATGAGATAAGAGAAAAAAACAACAGTTGCAAAAGCCACAGCATGAACATAGGGGTTGCCTTGGAACAGACCAGGGACATTCCAGAGGCACATCTTTGTTACAGAGGTAGAAAGTGTTTTGGATTTGACATTAAAAACAAAAAAGCTCTGGTTTGATAGCTTGTCCTTCCATAATGAAGTCCCAGATAGATCCATTAACCAAGGAGGTAGAGTGATTATAGAAAAGGGTGGAAGGTTTAAGAGAAGAAAGGATAAAAAGGTATTTTCCAAGAAGGTGAACACTTTAGGAAAATTTTGTAGGATAACCAGGCTTGCTGAAATGTGTGGTCTTGAATTTAAAATGAAATAGATCGGCACAGCGTGACATTTTCTCCAGCCTCTCCCACTAGGAAGATGCTTAGGTGGTTGTTGACAGGGTTAGGACTCAGTCAAGGATGTAAATGTAAGGATGAACCATGGAATCCAGATGGACCAGGGAGGAACAGGAGCAGAAGAGGTGAAGTATAGTTTAAAAAATAATGGATGGCTTCCATGGATTCCAAGAATCACTAGGTGCTGTCCTAGGGGAAAAGGCCGGAAAAGTTAGCAAGCAGAGCATACAGAATGTGTGGCACACAGGTGATGATGCCATTGCTGGTGATAAAATCCAAGGTATAGCCATGGGAATGGCTGATGGAGATGGGACAGAGGAAATGGCTGAAATTCACTGACCACTGGCAAGCTATGGTGCTGATGGAGTCTCCAAACTAATGCCGA
This sequence comes from Arctocebus calabarensis, assembly GCA_963573935.1. Classification (NCBI taxonomy): domain Eukaryota; kingdom Metazoa; phylum Chordata; class Mammalia; order Primates; family Lorisidae; genus Arctocebus; species Arctocebus calabarensis. The sequence continues at coordinate 5,925 of CAUYON010020404.1, forward strand.
GGCCCCTAGAAACCATAACAAGAGTCTGGAAAAAGAGAAAACACTGTGAAACCGCAATCTACTTTCCAACTGTTATTTGTAACTAATATCTCAACATCATAAGTAAATAAATATTTTCAAGTGTGAAAACGAAATTACTCTCAAATTTTAAGTGCCTGTCCTCTGGCATATATGTTACTTTATGATTAACTTTCTAATTCATAAAGACAGCATGTGCAATTTAATACACATCTTAGAATTATACTCTCAAAAGGTTTTATTTATTTACAATGACAGTTTGCCTAAGCTGGGCCATCAATATAGTAAGTGCTATACTTTTTCCAAAGGACTCTGTTTAGATAATATTTATGATATTACTGTGGTAACATGGTGTCTATAACAATGTTTAATAAGATTCCCAAAGAGTGATGAATACCTTACCATACCAGAAAAATAATCTCTCAGATACTCTTTGAGAGAAAAACATATATTTAAGATTTTCTGAGCTATATCAAAGCAGCAGACATAGAAATAAATATGTCACTTGACTTCTTATGCCCTTCCTTGGGCAATAGAAAATGATATAAGAAGGCCCAAGCTGGCTTGAACAATAGATATCCGTTACTGCAATCTTTCTACACATGGTGACTAGCATGATGTTTCATAAAGATTAATAAACAGAGGGGCCCTGATATACTTTAATATTCCCTTAATAGCTCTGTAGAGGAAACAAATGTGGATTTATGTAGAGCCCACTAAGCTTAAACGTAGGCCACCCTTCTTTTTTATAAGTTAACAGGGTCATTTAATCTTATTCGCAGTACAAGTTTAGCATTCTGCAGGATACCCCAAAATTTAGCGTTCTGGTGGATACTATTGCTAGAGTATGCAAAGGTTCAATATGCTCTACTAGAAATAATAATACAAATTATTAAGGTTCTGCTCAAGGTACCAACATCTAGATAAAGATAATCCCTGTCAACTACAAATACCTTGGCCTGATGGTATCCAAGTTGAGTTAGGCAGGAAGAAAGAAGGAGAAATATATTAAAATCCTCTATTTCTTTCCTTGTTCTCTGCTTGACTTTTCCTTAAAAAAAACTGTCATTCAGTTCTTAGATTTGATCTTTACATTTTCTTTATTTCAGTGGCAAATAAAAGAATATTCTTTTAAAACATTCCATGAGCAAATAACAAAACCCTGCAATCATCAGTGAATTGATGCCAAGGTCAAAATGACCCTGGTGCAAATGTTTACTCAGATTTCTGAAAGATTGAAAATAAAAGAGATGATGTGTACATAGCCAAGGAATAAAGCAACAGAATAAAAATACTGATTCCATGTTGCTGTTGTCACAATGGAAATATAATATTTCTGTATTTCAATATGCAGTCTGCTATGAAATCAGTCCTCACAGTGGTTCTCAACCTTCCTAATGCCATTATCCTTTAATAGTTTCTCGTGTTGTGGTGACCCCCATGCTAGTAGTAGAAACAAAAATAATTTAATGGTTGGGGGCCACCACAACATGAGGAACTGTATTAAAGGATCATAGCAACTTAATGTCATAGCTCATGGAACTAGATAAAGAAGAACAAACCAAACCCAAAGCTACAAGAAGAAAAGAAATAAAAAAGCTCGGAGTAAAACTAAATAAAATGGAACCCAAAAAGGCAATACAAAGGATCAATGAAACAAAAGGTTGGCTCTTTGAGAAGATAAACTAAATGGATAGGACACTACCTAGATTAACCAGAAATAGAAGAGAAAGGACTCAAACAAGGTCAATTGAAATAAAAAAGGAGATACTGCAATTGATATTACAAAATATAAAATATTATTCATGCTTACTATGAAAATCTCTATTCAAACAAACTAGAAAACCAATCTGGATGGGATAAGGCAGGTGCCCTTTCTGTGTCTTAGTGCTACATGGTTCAGACCACTTAAGTCAGCCTTCAGCCTCAGTGGCTTTCCTGACTTGACCATCTCCTCTCAGGGCTGGAGGTCTGCAGTGAGTGGAAGGGAAGGCACAGAGGCAGAGATAACATGGTGGTCACCTTAGGGGCTTTGGTAATTAGGAATTCTCTCAGGTAAGTTTGAAAATTTAAGCGTTTGATAGATTTTTGCTTCTACTTTCTCAACCTTATGATTACAATGAGGAAATTAAACATATGTACAATGCAAGAAATAAAAATATGTTTTTAAATAGACATATTCTCCCAAATATAAAAAATTGCTAACATATGCATTTTTATTTATGCAAATTAGAATTAATAAAGTTTGACTTCATAATAGGCAGCAATTATCTTTTCTTATGCTCAGTGTGGCATTTAGGTACTACATTTTTATTATTCCCTTCCCCTACATGGAATTTTCTTGCCTTTTGTTTCTATTTTAAAATTGGATTCAATCCAGAAGACCAAAAATCACATTATAACAAAGATATTTGTGCCAGAGTGTTTATTGCAGCCCAATTCATAATTGCTACATCATGGAAGAAGCCCAAGTGCCCATTGTCCCATGAATGGATAAATAAATTGTGGTATATGTACACCATGGAATATTATGCAGCTTTAAAGAAAGATGAAGACTTTACCACTTTCATGTTTACATGGATGGAGCTGGAACATATTCTTCTTAGCAAAGCATCTCAAGAATGGAAGAAAAAGTATCCAGTGTACTTAGCCCTACTATGAAATTAATTTATAGCTTTCATATTAAAGCTGTAACCCAATTATAGCCTAAGAATATGGGGAAAGGGGAGAGGAAGGCAAAGGGAGGGTGGAGGATTGGTGAAGGGAGGGTAATTAGTGGAACCACACCTATGGTGCATCTTACGAGGGTACATGTATATTTACTAAATGTAGAATATAAATGTCTTAACACAATAACTAAGAGGGTGCCTTGAAGGCTATGTTAACCAGTTTGATGAAAATATTTCAGATTGTATATAAAACCAGCACATTGTACCCAATGATTGCATTAATGTACACAGCTATGATTTAAAAAATAAAATAAAATAAAAAAGAATTTTAAAGAAGTTGGATTCCATTTCTTCTTGCATGAGCAAATACTAATGGCAATTTGACTGTAAACAAGATGGAAATTTGTACTGAACTTTGCCATAATGAATAGCTACTTTCTATTTTTTTTTCTGGTGAATCATTAAACCATAAGGAAACGAGATGAGGGAAGTAACTCCAAGAATCAGCAGAGATATGAACAAATAGACCCTAATAAACAGTAGGTGCTGTTGGAAATACCACAAGGCTTGGAGGGTTGAGGAAGAAAGGGAGAGACAGTATTGAAACTGGAGGGTGATAAGGCAAGAAAGAGGATAATGGGACCAAAGAATATAAAGAGATGCAACCTGGAAACCTAGAAAAAGGAGAATAAACATAGTTCACGCAGCAAGGAAGGTCAACTGACAGACTAAAGAAAAAGGCTACTAAAGTAACTATACAACACAACCATTCTTAATGTGTAGACAAAAGTATTGGATATTAGATGGTCAATAACAGAAATGTCTACAAAGTGTTTGTAGTAGAAATATTCTTCTGACTCCAGATTCCTTTTCAGCCACCATCTCGTTGCTTTCTTTCCCTTTACAGTAACCACTTAAAAATCTTTGTCTGTGTTCACTGTGTCCAATTCCCACCAGTTCACCGAAGGATTGTCAACAATGTCAAGGTTACCAACAACCTTCTTGTTATGAATTCAGCTCTCAGTCCTCATTTTACTTGATGTATGAGCAGCAGCATTCTCCACACTTTTAAAATTTGTCTTTTGTTAGCTTTGAAGATAGTATGCTCTTGATTTTCTTTCTGATTCAATGGCTACTCCTTTTTAGCATCTTTGTTAGTTCCTATTCTCTTTCAGATGTCTAACGTTGCAATGTCTCAAGAATCAGTCTTTGGATCTCTTATTTTTCCTAGCTCCACTGATTGTCTCATCTCATTTCATTACTTTAGATACCATCGGATGCTGGAAATTTTGACATTTACTTCTCTATGTGTACCTAGCTGAATCCTTCCTCAAAACTCTAGATCAGTGTTTTTCAACTTTTTTTTTAAAGCTCGTGGCACACTTGAACCTATAGGTAAACTTCCACAGAACACTTAAATTACGTTAATAAAAAACAAAAGTAAAAAAAAAAAGGATATACTTATTGTGCTTTGAACTTCTTTTGAAAACTAAATAATGATCCTTAAAAATTTTCATGGCATATCTAAAATCCTCTTACAAGCACACCAGTTGAAAATCTCTGCTCTAAATTCAAATAGCTAAACAGATATCTAACAGACACCTAAACTTTATGTGACTGTTCCTCCCCTAGATCTGTCAGGTGATTGAACTTCATCCTTTTGTTGCTTGAGCCATCCTTGAATTCTTTTCTTCATATTCACTGGTCAAGTTCTGACTGTCAAAATACACCCAGAATTCAACAACCTTTTGTTATCTCCCATCCCACCCCCCAGTCTCAAAACCATTGTTAGAGAAGACATGTGAAGCAGCAGGCAGCAGAAAATGTCTAATAGATAAAGAAACTAAGAACATTAAGTCCTTTAAATGGTTTATTAAATTAAAAAAAGAAGAAACTAAAAATAGCAATACCCATAAAAGTCATCACATGCAAACTATGTATGACATGTGTTCAGTTTAATTAGAACTGAAAGAAGAATAGAGATTTTGCCAAGAGGAAGGGCCAAGACTTGGAAAGTAGATGTACTTTTCACAACATACACTATGCCTACTGCCCTTAAGACTATTCTAACATCACCTTCTATGTCAGTATTTCTCAACATTCCTAATGCTGTGACCCTTTAATACAGTGCCTCATGTTGTGGTGACCCCCAACCATAAAATTATTTTCATTGCTAGTGCTGTATTAAAGGGTCACGGCATTAGGAAGGTTGAGAACCACTGTTCTATATGAACTCTTCCTTGACCTTCCTGGATGCCTTTTTTAATTTTTGTAGTCTCAACGTCTCTCAGAATCCCTAGAAGATGGAAGGAAGATGTATGTAAATATTTGCTTTCAAAAGAATAAACACATTGAGAAATTAGCCAATGCTTCAGATAGTCATTTTTATGCCCTTCTAGAGGGCTAAGGAGGGCTTAAAAAGCTAAATTAGAAGCATGAAAGAAAAAATTTTCTAATGATCAATATACTTAAACTCAAGCACTTTTCACGAGAAAAGTGAAATACAGTTAGAAATGTATCTTCCAAACCAAACTTTCCTTATTAAATGAAGAAAGCAAAGATAGATTCAAAGAAAGTGGAGGTAAATCAAGACCACAGGAAGAAAGTCTGAATAAGATGTGGTGAGGTGAGGAGGACAAACAGAACTGGGAACTTATTATGTATTTATGCATCACAGGTGCATAGAGGCCCCAGCAACACAGCCCTCACATGCACAGCCCAGAAATAGAATATTATTTGCAGACCAAGGGGATGAAATTAACATTCTGTTCCACAGACTCTCAGTCAGCTCACATACACAAACTTGATAAGGACTATGTTTCTCCGGAGCAGCTTCACATTGCTCAATCAAAAACCACAAAGTGCTTCCTAACAGGAACAAGCTTTGTCTACTGAAAATACTGTCATCTTGTTGAAAACAATGCCATTATCATCCTCAGCCCAGGCAATAAGCCCTTAGCTTATTCCCTCTCATCAGAGTGTTCACAACCTCCTCCAGCAGAGGTTAATGTCTTTCTTCCTAATTTTGTTCAGCTGTTATTTGTAGACTCTCTTATACTGTCATCATCAATACTATAGTTTGGTAGAAAGAACATATATTTTAGAGTTTCACCTTCAAGGTTTGAATCCTTATTATACCAGCTGGGTAATCTTGACTATAAGATCTATTTTCTCACCTGTAAAATGAGGAGAATAATATCTACCCTGTTGATTATGATAAAAAGAAAATATACGGAAGCTCTTTGCAGACGTTCAGTACTGCCCAAATGCTAGTTATTAAAATGTGAGACATCAGAGAGAGATCTTCAAATGTTTTGTAGACATGTACAGAAAGATGAGGTAGAAGTCACAGAGATGTCTGTATAATAACAAGAACATAATTTTACGGATTAAAGTTGTCCAAAATTCCTACAGGTAAGCCCCCTCACTAACATGGATCGATACAGCTGAGGAAGAAGACAAGTTGGTGGAAACTGTAGAGAAGGCCATGTAGGTTGAGAAAGAGGTGAAGTGATAGAGTTCTCCCATTTTAAGTTTCTGCACGCATTTTCCTTTCCAACATGGCTAACTCTTTTCGTAAGTAATTCACAAGCAACAGGACTGTGTATGATACTTATTTGCATTCCTCACATGCTTAGTACTGGGTTCCACACATAGTAGGGGATCAATAAATATTAGTTAATTGATTGAGAAAAGCTATAATATGTGTCATTGTGCTGGAGTTTTTCTCAGCATGAGTAGAGAGAATTTACATGAAAACAAATAACTAAATTACATGAATTCAACATAAACATGATCAAATCCAAATGCTTCTGGGAAAAAAATGCTGGCACTCACTTTTACATGTCTTGGGAATGCTTCCAAATTAAATGCATTCTGGACAAAAGTACATGACACGAAGAAAATGCCAGATGTGTGAAATTAACAGGGCCTATTTATTCTTTCCTAGAAGTAGCACCAGTGCTTCCAGAGAATAAAGCCATATTTTGTCTCAAAAACATTTTTTTGCTCATCATAAAATAGCAAGGATTCTTTTTAATTATTTTTAACTATTGTCTCTAGACTTTGGGGGCGGGGGAGGCAACAGAGGCTAACCATAAAAAGAAAAAAAGAAAAAGAAAACACTAGATTATTCTCTAGCTTATTCAATATGCACTGAATACCCAATTACTCAGACTTAATGAAAGACAAAATGAAGAAACTCAGGGTACCTGCTACTCATGAAAAATGAGCTTTCAAAAGGCCTCAGTTGTGATAAGAATAAATGCACAGTCCCTGATCTCAGGGAGCCTACACTCCAGATAAGGAGGTTAAAATTCAGTTTTAGAAACATTTATCCAGCACCTATGATATACCAAGTCCATGTATATATTTGCACAAAAGTTTCTTATCACCCCATGTGTTGAACACTATCATCACTACTTTATTCTAAACCCACCTGTGTTAAAATAACTTAAGACCACAAGGCAAGAACTCTTGCAGAAGTTAATTTCTACAGAAGTACAGACATATCTAAAAGTTAACCAGCCATTATTTCCTAACCTGCCTTCCTGTAACTGCTTACTACTTATAACTGCTTATTGCTTATGCATCCTCGATAGGTACAAGATTTGCGAATTCTCCCATTACTTCCATAGATAATGTTCTGCCCAGACCTTGAAATCCCCAAAGACCAGCAGGGAGCCGAGTCCGATGCAAAAGCAAAGAGCCTTTATTCCAGCTTGAGCTAGGTCTCTCAGGGGCTCCAAAGCAGCAGATTCGGGCTGAAGCCCCGACTCCTGGATAACAGGGGTTTTTATTGTGGTTACAAAATGGGTTGGGATTTTCAACTGTAGCAAGAAAGGGGTTGGCTGACCTACTTCTTTTTTTATTTTTTTTATTATCTTTATCATTAAATCATAGCTGTGTACAATAGTGTAATCAAGGGGTACAATGTGCTGGCTTCATATACAGTCTTAACTATTTTCATCAACCTGATTAACATAGCCCTCCCGGCAATTTCTCCATTATTATATGAAGACATTTGTATTCTGCATTTAGCAAGGTTCGCCTGTACCCTTCTAAGATGCACC
>CAUYON010020405.1:0-75227 GCA_963573935.1 Arctocebus calabarensis
AAATCATAAACAATCCAACATCTCAAATAAAAAGTCAAAGCATGGTGAAACTTATTAAAGGTAGAGTATCAATGTCTTTATATAGTGATCAAGAAAATGCCATGAAGGCTATCTGTAACAGTACGATAAAAATATTTCTGAATGTATATGAAGCACATTGTGCCCTATGATTGCACCAGTGTACACAATTATGATTCAATAAAATTATAAAAAAAAGTCAAAGCAGACATTGACAGAACTAATAAGTGAAAATGCCAAGCCCACCATGATAGAAAGACATTTTAGCCCAATTTTCTCAATAGTTGATAGATCATAAGAGACAAAATAACACCAGTGAAGATATATGGATATGATAAATAATCAAATCAGTGAGTTTAACTTCATATGTGTGACATATACCACATATATATATATATATATATACCTATATCATCATACCTACATATAGGTATGATGTCATTTCGATTAACCTTAGGAGAATGCATATCTTTTAATCAATAAAAATTGATTGCATATGGTGGTGCCTATGATTCAGTGGGTAGGGCGCCAGCCCCATATACTGAGAGCGGTGGGTTCAAACCTGCCTCCAGCCAAACTGCAACAAAAAAATAGCCGGGCATTGTGGCGGGTGCCTGTAGTCCCAACTACTCGGGAGACTGAGGCAAGAGAATTGTCTAAGCCCAGGAGTTGGAGGTTGCTGTGAGCTGTGTGATGCCATGGCACTCTACCAAGGGCGATAAAGTGAGACTCTGTCTCTACAGAAAGAAAAAATTGATCGCATATTTGGCCTTAAAGCTAACCTCAACAGATACCAAAGGACTGGTGCCAAAGAACCATATATTCTAACTACTATGTAATAAATTTACAATTAACTACAGAAGATAAGCAGAGGGTAAATCCATTCAATTGGAAATTGAAAAACATACTTTCAAAGTATTTATAGGTCAAAACCAAAAATACAATAAAATTAAAAAATACTTAGGATCAAAAATTACAACACATTTCCCATTGAAATTTGTGGGTTATAACTAAGAGGTTACTAAAAGGGAAAATAATAAAAGTAAGGCTAAAACAACAACTAGCTAATCTTCTAATTTGGGAAGTTGAGAAACAGTAATAATAAATTCAAATAAAGTAGAAAATGACATATACTCAAAAGAGGAAGTTAATAGAAACTACAAAGGCAAGAGTTGATTCTCTGAAACGATTATTAAGCCAGATACACTTCCGGCAAGACTAACCAAGGACAAAGGAGAGAAGACAAAAATAAAGAATATTGAAAACAAAAAGGAGGAAATAAGGACATATTTTCTAGAGATTAAAAATAAATCAGAGAATATCGTGAATGACTCTCTACCAAGAAACATGAAAATTTAATTAAATGGATAAATTGGTAGGAAAAACAAGCATACCCAAACTGACCAAAGTCAGGAAATGAAGGACTTGAATAATACTATGAACAATAAAAAACTCAAAATCTCACAAAGAAAACGAAGTCTCAAGTGGTTTCACAGACATGTTGTAACAGATATTTATTATTGGTTGATTTTAAATTTGCACAAACTGCTTCAGAAATAGTAAATTCTAGTTTAACTCTGATAAAGAAGATAATGTCAATACAAGAAAGGAAAATTGCAAACCAATCAATCTCAATATGAATGCAGTATGTATATCAATAGGTAATGATCAAGTGTAATTTATAACAAGAATTTAGGTTATGTAATCTTATAAAGCAAAGGGACATAATCCACATTAGGAGATTAAAGGAGAAAAAGAAAGCGAAACAAAATTTCTTTGGATAAGGAAGAAAGCATTCCTTAAAATGGTTATCCATTTGTGATATATGCAGTTAAAACAAACAAACAAACAAACCTTAGCAAACTAGGAATTGATAGAAACTATAATGATCTGTAAAGGATCCATACCAAAAACATACAGCAATGATCATATTTAATGGTAAAACTTTAATTAACAGGACGGTATTCCCATGAACTTGAGTAAGGAAGGAAAAAAAAAGCACTAAGCATAAAAGAAAAAGGCTATTTATAAACTTAACTACATTAACATTTGGTCCTTTCTTCCTCCAAAGACAACAGATACAAGAAAACAGAGACTGAGAGACAATAAAGACTTCCTACAGGTTAATTTTTAAGAGAAAAGAGGAAAAGGAAAAGATAGCTAACCCAACAGAAAAATAGGTAAAAGGCTTAAAGACACTTACAAAAGAAGGAATCCAAATGACCAATAAACATAAGAAAAGTCTCAGCCTAATTTGTAATCACAGAATGCAAATTCAAAGAGAAATAGCATACCAACTCACACGGATCAAACTGGTCAAAATTGAAAAGGCTGACAATTCCTAGTGCTGTTGAGGAAATAGAGTAACAGCAACCCTCGTACACTGCTGGTGTGATGATAAATTGAATACAACCCCTTCAGAAAACAATTTGTAATTTCCAGTAAAGTTAATTGTGCATTTTATAAAACAGCAATTCCAGTCCTACAAACATACACTAGGGAAATTCTTGTGCATTTACACATAGAAAAATATATGAGCATTTTCCCATCAACATTGGTAGTAATAGCAAAAACCAAAATCAATTCAAATGTTCATCAACAGTAGAATGGACTTTTTAAAACAGTGTGTGTTTATATAATAGAACACTTCACAAAAATGAAATTGAGTGAGCTATAGCTAATAAGTATGAATCACACATTTTTAAAAATGTTTTAAAAAATAACAAACTATAGGAGATAAAATATTAAAAAAAATTTCTAAACAAGCAAAACCAAAGAAAATATTGTTTTCAGGCACTTCAAGAGTCCTTGTAAATACTCTATATCTTAAGCAAGGTGATGGGTACCTGAGTGTTCATTTTATTAATTCAAAAATTACGCCATATATTATATATACTCTTTTATATGTATAATATAGTTCACATTATAATGTAAAATATGTATATACTTTTACTTTTCAATTATTTTTCCTTGTGAACCAGTGTTTCTTTCAATAATTGCTGAAATTTATTAAACTCTCACTATATACCTATCTAAGTAGCCGCTTAACTGTGGATTATCTGCATTGGTTCTCACAGCAAGTCCCTAAAGTAAAAACAATTATTATAAGTACTTTTTACATATGTAAATGGAAGCTCAGAGAACTTAAGTAACCTGTCCAAGTTTGCAAAATAGTAATATTAATCTGACTGTCCAGCCCAAATCAAAGGTGCATTAAGACCATCTTTAAGAGTGACACAGTCCAGAGATTGGCTGTGTAACACACGTTACACTATTTGGGGATTAGCCTATATTAAAGCCAAATTTACACATATACCGTTGGCTTTCCTTTCAGAAATACTGACCATACTGTTTGGGGAAAGCAATTTTAAAGTCTGTACTGATATTAGCAATACATTCCTAGACTGTATTTATAATAGTAATCAAATGTATATGATATTAGTAAAATAGTTGGCTATTTGTTCAAGGTTCATTGTTTCTATCGCTTATCTGAACTTGCTCTAAAAGGGATCAGAATATGCCACACATAGATTATGCTACATTGGCATAAGGATTATTTTGAGCTCAAAGCAATTGAAATTCAAGCGATACAGGAAGAGTTTTCTATCCTTTTAGGCTTTATGTGCCTGGATTGTCCTCTGAGGAAGGTGCCCCCTTATACCAGATGGAGAAAAGCTACTGTTCTCATTGAAGAATTAGCCAACCCCAAGATAAGTATAAACAGAATTTGAAACCCTATTTTTCAATATTGCGCCCATATATTTTCATATTTCTTAATCACTTGAAACCTAATTAAAAAACAAAATTATAAGAGGGTAGGGGGAGAGAGGATAAAGGGTGAGATCACACTTGAGTTGCATCTTTGAAGGGTCAGGAGAAAACTACTAAATGCAGAACACGAATGTTTTCACACAGTAAATGAGAAAATCTAATGAATGTTATGTCGAACAGGCAGATGAAATTATCTCAGATTGTATATGGAGCCCACACACTGTACTCCATGACTGAACTAATGTACACAGTTATGATTCAATAAAAAAAAAGAAAAGATAAAGAAATAGGTTAAATTGCCATTGTTTACTTAACCCCATATATCCAAAGATAGTTTTGTTCTCATAATTGATCATTAAAAAATTAATGGAAAAAAATTACAAAAAATTTACTATAAAGATCTAATTGGCTTTTCCTAGAATTATTTCATAGTTCATTTCCTGAAAGCCATAACACAGAGAGGGACTTCCTCGAGCCGGCTCAGGTGCTGCAACCAATCATGGTTTTCCCAAAACTCCTGGGTTTGGAGAACTGGATCATTTTAAAGATAGGCCACATGGCACCTAGCTCTCGAAACTCCATCCTGCTTTGCTCATTTCAAACAATGGCCTCTCATAAACTGATTAGCAAATGGAAAATTTGCTGTTAGATTCTATTTTTTTTAATTCCTGAATGCTTCTTCATTGTTGTCAATTTTTCTACATTTTAATTGATTATTTACTATGTAAAACACATGATTCAAAAATTAACATAAGACAAGGTGTAATAATTCACAGAAGTACTAGTTTCATCGCTGTTCCCTACTTCCTATTCTCTCCCTCCCTTTAGAAGGAATTGTTTTTATTAGGTTTTAATTTACCCTTCCATTTCTTCCGTGTGTGTTTATGTGTGTGTGTGTGTGTGTGTGTGTGTGTGTGTAGTGTTTCCTTTCTTTCTCTACCCTTTTTGTAGCTGCAATTTCTCTCTCTGTTTAGTCTTTGAAACCAGAGATTCAAAGAATGAACCCATGGGCTATGTGAATAAGCAAGGGGATAGTGTTTCTTGATGGAAAGATTGATAACCAAAAGAGGGGGAAAGAATCTCTGGCAGCAGGGGTGGGGGTACCCAAGTAGGAAACCCCCCACTTCTGTCTAGGAGTTTAAATACTGCTTTTCCTATCCTGACAACAAGGGTTTGGGGAAATATCTCACAATAGGCCAGAGTTCTTTGGGCAGATAATAATCCTAACATTAGCAAAGGAATTGGGTCCTTGTGGTTCTTGCTCTAGGTGAGGGAGTAAGGTATGTGCTCTCTACTCCAAGAGGAACTGCCCAGAACCCATCAGGCTGCTTTGTTTGTGACCTTGCTGGAGCCCAGAAGACGCAGTCTGGAAAGCGCCCGTTTATGCCTAATGATGGGGTCTGTGATGAGACTGATTTCTGAACTCACCAGGCCTAGAAAAATGGGAGTCCCTGTCCAGCTCTGCATGGGGTGAGGGTGGGTAAGGGGGAACGCTGTTGTTATTGTCACACAAAAGGTAGGATACAATACACACTGATTCTGATTCATGTATTTTTAATAGGAAGGTGTATTGTATGCCAAAAGCAAGTTTTTAAAGAAAAGTAAATTTGTTACTTGCTCTCAAGGTGCTTGAAGTTTAAGAAAATTAAGAGACTCCAGGAGTAGTTTAGTTCCTTGCTACTAACTCTCTATGTGATTGATGGAATGTCATCCTATCAAACATGTCTCATTTTTTCCAAGTATAAAAAGGAAGGAGGTTAGAGATCTCTAAGTCCCACCTATCTCTAAGGCAAAAATCAAACCAGAAAAAGTCTGGGTTATAAATGTGGAAACACATCCAGCTTGAATTAATTAGACAAACAGATTGGAGGAACATCCCAATGCTTTGAGGAAGATAAGCTGATTTTCATCTTTTCGTTTTCTACGCCAACCCTTTAGAGGTAAAGGCTCAGGAAAGAACTTTAGCTGAATCAAACATGGCATTAACCAAGAAATGAGAATGGACATTTTGTTCATGTTTATAGCAGGTTCCATTTATGAAAGATTATTAAATCTTTTATGCACTGGAGTCATTGCTGGTATTTTTTAAAATAAATACTAGGGCACAAAGTACTAAAATAGTCTACTCCAAACACTTCAGACAAGATGCACAGTAATAATCCACATTAGGCTAATGCATGAACAAACATTATAGTGACGCAAAATAAGAAGAAAAATAGTATGTTTAGCTCAAGTGGACTCAAGTAGTTGAGGACTAATGTTGGAAATTTTTAGGAACAACATAAATAATCATTGGGTAAACAACATAAGTATAATTACTGAAATTGATTCTCTTAAATAGGAAGACATATTTTAATATTATTTCCAATAACCCTTATGCTAACAAAATAGATCTATTATGTCTCAAATTATCTGAAATTCTCTAGAGAAGGACATTAAATTGCAGTAATATAGGTTGAAAGGCCAGTTACCAGGACTCAAGCCTATAATCCCAGCACTTTGGGAGGCCAAGGCAGGAGGGTTGCTTGAAGCCAGGAGTTCAAGATCAGCCTGGGCAATACAGTGAGATCTTATCACTACAAAAATTAAAAAAATATTAAATTAACAGCTTTTCCCTGCAGTCCCAGCTACTCCGGAGGCTGAGGTGGGTGGATTGATTGAGCCCAGGAGTTCAAGATCACAATGAGCTATCGATCGCACCATTGCACTCAGCCTGAATGACAAAAATAGACCCTATCTCTAAAAAAGATAAAAATAAATTAAAAAAAATTCAAATCATATGCCTGTGTGAAAACCCGATCAAGAAATACAACTATAGTAGAACCTCTGTAAGTTGAGCACCCAAGGGACAGTAAGAACAGACAGAGGTGGTCAACATAAGGAACTAGGCCCACTGTGCTGATACATACATGTGGTACACGTCCAGTCAATAAAATTTGGTCAACTTAAGGAAGTGGCAAACTATGGAGGTTATACTATAGTTAATTATTTTTTAATTAAAGTAATATAGGTTAAGCATCCCAAATCCAAAAATCTGAAATCCACAATGCTTCAAAATCCAAAACTTTTTGAGTGTCAGCATGAAGCTGAAAGGAAATGCTCGTTGGAGCATTTTGAATTTGAGGTTTTCAAATTAGGGATATCCAACTAGAAAGAATAATGCAAATATTCAAAAATCAAAAAACAATCTGAAATCTGTAACACTTCTGGTCCCAAGCATTTTTGACAATGGATATTGAACTTATACTCAGACATGATTACATGTCTGCTCTGCTACCACTAACCTCGTAAGATTTATTGTCACTAGAAAAAGTTGATTTTGAGCTGCAAAGTGTCACCTAATATTTCAGCATCCATGACCTTTCAAATATCTTTAATCCAGCCATTATTTTTCCTATTCTCTGATGTCAAGTAATTGGAAACAATAGGCTTTCTTTCCAAGATATCAGACATTTGTTTTTTGGATTCAGTAATAGGAAAGCATGAGTATATTTTTATGGGAAAGTATTCTCAGAAGAAGTACTTCCCTTTCTTTTGTCAGAACTTTAATGAGGGTACAAATAACCACTCTTTCACCAAAGAGTGAAATTTCTTGCATCTGGCTCTCTCTGTGAGCTGATAATGAGTTTAAGTTTCTTAGTAGTTTTATTTCTTTCCTAGTAATATTTTATGTGATCAGATGGAAGCCTTTGAACTTGACCTGTGTAGGTACCTCTGCTGAGGGAGGAATCAAAAGATTTGAATGGCACAGAGCTGAGGGTTTCTGAGAAATAGAATCCAAGATGAAACCAAAACGAAAAACCAGGAAAATTATGTGATCAATGTATCAAACAAAAAAGTAAGATAAGAACATTGACTTCTGGGGAGAATGGAGAAATTTGTGCCTGACCAATTCTTCCCTCAAGAACAACTACAAACACTAAATAAAATATAAATGAACCTGTTTAAAGATATCAGATAGCTGTTGAATCAAAGAAGACAAGAATGGTTCAGTTTTTCAAAAACAGAGAATTTCAGAGAGATGAATTGATAAACATAGATGCCGTTACTTTTTCCCTGGGGATATTTGCAAATTCTAAGAAACTGGTAATTAAAGATTTTCCTAACCTGATGTTAACAAAGAAAAACAAAGATTTTAATGGTCATTTGGGCTATCGAGACATAATTAAAAATGTGAGGGGCCTCAAGCACAAAGCGCCCGTGGCTCAGTGGGCTAAGGTGTCAGCCACGTACACCTGAGCTGGCGGGTTCGAATCCAGCCCCGGGCCCACCACCAACAATGACAGCTGCAACCAAAAAATGGCCGGGCATTGTGGCGGTCACCTATAGTCCCAGCTACTTGGGAGGTGGAGGCAGGAGACTCACTTGAGCCCAGGAATTGGAGGTTGCTGTGAGCTGTGATGCTACAGCACTCTAACCAGGGTAACAGCTTGAGGCTCTGTCTCCAAAAAAAAAAAAAAAAAAAACAAACCCTGGAGACATTTGCCAAGCTGGGAGTGCAAGAGATTGAAATATTAAGCAGGAAACATCTGAAACACAAAATATCATATACTTATGGTACCTAAGAAACAAGAGAAAACTTTAGGACTTGCAAGTTAAGACAAAAATCTGAAAATCAGAGAGGAATTTTTCACTGTTTCATAGTGTTGATGAACTACAGATTAAATCCCGAGAAAGAGAAAGAGAGAGAGCGAGAGCTCAATGAATTCAGCAAGCATTCAGTTGAAACCCCTGAGGGATAAAACCTTAGTAATAAGAACAAATCAAAGGTAGGCTGAGCATTACCAAAACTAAATGTCAGTCTCACCTCAGTTCAATCCCCGATTTGATTTAAGATGAGCTGTCTGGATTTCATTTATCAGAGGAAAGGGTGAGCACACTGAAAAGAAAGGAAAAAGTCATTTGGAGCCTATATAATTTTTATATACAATAACCAACATTCAATTAAAAAATTTCCAGACATGCTATGAGTCCGCACCATGTAACAGAATACCAAAAGACATGCAATATAGACCCACACAGGTGACCTAGATATTACAATCTTAACCAACATAATATAAACAAAAATCACGCTTAAATAACTTGTGATAAAACTGTTGAAAACCAAGGGCAAGACAAGAAAGAGAATCCAGGTATGTAGCAAAAGGCTTGAAACAGGAAAGACCATCTGAACAGAGGAAAAACAGAGGATGGATTACAGGAATGAACCACTGGGTGGTACACTTGGCAGAGCATTTCAGAGATGGAGGTAAAAATTCCTAAGAATAAAGACCTAGATCATGGTTCTCAACCTTCCTAATGCCGCGACCCTTTAATACAGTTCCTCATGTTGTGGTGACCCCCAACCATAAAATTGTTTTTGTTGCTACTTCATAACTGTAATTTTGCTACTGTTATGAATCGTAACATAAATATCTGATATTCAGGATGTATTTAGGTGACCCCTGTGAAAGGGTCATTTGACCCCGCAAGGGGTCGCGACCAACAGGTTGAGAACCGCTGAGCTAGATAGAATAACCTTGAACTTCACTTTCAGTTCACTTATGCTAAGAGGTCTAAAAAGGATAAAATCATAAGCAATTTTTGCACCAATTAATTTATGTCATAAAGCAATTTTTGCTTTATTATAGCCAACAAGTTAATTTATGTGATAGATACAGATAGATATATCTTATAAATAGTATAAATAGATAAGCAGACAGTGACCAGTGATGTGAAGAAAATATACAGTTTCACTGAACAGAGAATGGCCAAGTCTGGGATTCTGTTAAGACATTGTGGTCCTGGAAGGTTGCAGAAGCACTAGGGCCAGTCAGGGTAATGAGGACTCCATCCCAGAGAGACCGACTATGACCAGGATGGGCTGTGATGGTGCAGAAAACTTCACCTGCTAACCCAAATCTATCTATCTGGCCACAGGGCAGTCCACATCTCTTATGCCTCCTACTGTACAACTTATATCATACGGGGCCCCAAGTAAAGATTGGTGAACAGTTGGTTGGTTGAATGAATAGCTACATAGTTAATTCTAGTGATTCTGACACTACATCCCTCTGGTGAGACCTTAAATCAGTATTTGTTTAAGCTATTGAGACAAACTGAGTATTCACTTTGATGAAGGCCTCCCTCCTATTAGACAAATGGAACCTTAAATCTGACTCCAAAGCCCAAGAATCAAGTGAGCTACATAAAAGTACACAGATTCCTTTTGTGCTACGGAGTCAATATAGCCACTTTATTGCAGCTAACCTAGAACCCCCTCCTGACCCCCTGAAAAGGAAGCGGTTCCTTACTGCCCCAGCTACTCTGAGCATATGTGCTTATACTCATCTGGTTCTCAGCAGCAAGTAACAGAAACTGATTCTAGCTGAGGTATCAGCAAGAGGCCTATTAAAAATGGTATTTTTAGTTCACATCTCTAAGAAGGATGGAATACCAATCATGGAGGTGCTAGCCAGCCAGACACCACACAAAATTAAAGCACTGAATTTGTCTGGTGAAAACACCAGTGCCACTGCCAGTGGGCACAAACACACTTATCCCAAATTGGAAGCTGGATTCTGCAGTCAGAACTGTCATGACAACACCTCAGCAACTGGATGGAGCTGCTACCTCCACTCTCGTCCATCACTAGACTGTGTTCTGTACCTCCCTGTCTCTTTGAGTCACTTCTTCATCACTGAATCCTGAAGTGGACACGTCTGTTTGACAGAGTCTAAGTCACAATGCTTCAGGAAAGACTAGGAAAGTGTGTGTGTGGCATGTTCAGCTTCTACAATAGGAAGTGCCTTTACCCCACTAGGTGTGGAATCTCCCTGCAGACATAGGAAGGGGTTCAAATTCAAAGACAGATACAACTACATCTGGGGTAAAGACTCCCAAGAATAGAAGACCAGAGACACCACTTTGGTCCTTGCTGGGGGATGAAGACATAGGACCCCAAGAAACAAAGCAAAG
Source organism: Arctocebus calabarensis (assembly GCA_963573935.1). NCBI lineage: Eukaryota > Metazoa > Chordata > Mammalia > Primates > Lorisidae > Arctocebus > Arctocebus calabarensis. Next base: position 10,747 of record CAUYON010020405.1, read on the forward strand.
CAATTGCATTAAGACACAAAAGCAACGCACAGAGTTGCAGGTCTGAGTGTCCCACAATCCAGCTTTACCAGTAGCACTGGTATTTTGATCTCCAAGCTTTAGGCTCATGTGTCTGAATTATTGGTTGCTTTTGAACTTGGGAGAGGAATTTTATTTACTGGCCCATATATCCCACAACGTACGCTGTTGAGATTCATTTTTCTGACACAGTTCTAAGTCTCTGTATTTAACCAACTTTCTCTTAAATAATCAAATTTACATGAAGCACTGACTCTATGCACCAGGTGTGCTGCCAAAAACTTCACATGGATCATTTCGTTGAATCTGCATCATAATCCTGATGACAGAGAAAATGAGGCTCTAATTGATGAAATAAGTTGTTCAAGATCATAAAACTAGTAAGTGGTGGAGCCTGATGTCTTTTTTTGCAATATGTTAGCCCCTATCTGTTTCTATTAGGTTAATGCCTTCAATCAAGTGAAAGTTCTTTGCCATTGAGACCCTTTCATGAAACTTTGTGATTTTCTGCTCTTGTTTATTGCCTCTTGCTTTCTATTTTAGTACACTGGGAAGAATCTTATTTCTCTACAAGTACTTGGTGAGGGAGTTAGCTGGTAGGTAAAAGGAAAGACCTTGTGTTTGTTCCCATATACCACTTATTAACTACATGGCCAAGGCAAGACATCATCTTGTCCATTTTCCAGATGAGAAGACTGGACCCCCAAGTCTAGCAGGTGTAAGTGGTAAAGGAGGATGCTGAGATGTCAGCACTCTTTCAACTAACTGCACCTCTGCTGAGGAATAGCAAATAGATTGCAATTTGTATGCTCTGTCTGATTAACTGGTATATTCATTTTCTATGGCTACTGTCACAAATTACCATAAATTTAGTGGCTTGAACAAATATACTATCTTACAATTTTATCCTTTATCTTACAATTCTTTAGTTGCAAAGCTAAAATGTGTATGTGTGTGGGGAGGTGGACATTATTCTGCCTAAAATAACTGATCATGGCTGTGTTTAGAAAGATTATGAGGCTATGTGTGTGCTCATCAGGAAAGATAACTTTGGTCAACGAGGAAGGTCTGCCGTGAATTCAGAAGGAAATTCCATGTACTTTCTATTACACCAGGGGTGCTGGCTACATAAAAGGGGTGTGTCAAGTTACCTACTGATAAGAAGGGTGACCATCCAGTCCATATGCTCAAGCCGAAGGGAGTGCTCCAAGGGTCTGCCTGTCTCCATAACTTTGTAGTCCTTCTCCTAAAGCAGAAGCTATTTGTCCCTCACTAGCAAGCTGTCCAGAGTATATCTCCTAAGTGCCTACCTAGCAGCAGCCCCAAGCCTGGCACAGCTCTTTCGTAATGGGATACAGCACTACAGGATACAGGGAGATCTGAAAGGCTTACGTGTTGGACAGGGAAACACACCGGCCAACAAATTGCCATGACAGGTACAATTATATTACGCTCCAGGACTTGTTCTGTGCTTTCTAGCTTTCTACCTCCATGACCATGTGTAGTCTGCCTAAAATGCTCTTCCTTCTACGGCTGCCTCCAAGGCCACTCATTCTTCAAACATCACCTCCTCTTTGATCCTTCCTAGATGGAAGAAAACCTATTTTCTCAGTGTTCTTTCATTTTTTGACATACCTGAGACCACTGATGCTCGCATACTCCACAAATACTTGATGAATACAAATGATCGAGCTAAATGTTTATAGGTAAGCAAAATCATTGCGATTATATATACATTTAAGAGGTTTTTCAGAAAGTATTATTTTGTTCACTATTAACGGACCAATATACCTGTTTCCCCCCCCCCAAACTTCAACCAGACAAAACATACCAAGATGTTAGTCAGAAATATAGCTTTATTATATTTCATAATCTAAAAATTTTTTTAAATTCTGGGAACAGAATATTCCAACTTCTGTACAACTCACTGGCCCTGCAGAATACTGGAAAACAGTGTCTAAGCAATCTGAACTCTGCATATAAGGAGAAAGAACAGTCCAAATGAAGATTTCCTCTCTACAAAACAAACGATAAAATTAGATCTATTCTTCAGTTTAACCTTGAACATGTTTTCCCAGAAACTTTGGTGATTTCTTCAAAAAAGCAACTGCCCTACCTCTAAGGTTGACTGTCCCCATGGGCAAAGAAAATATTTAAAAGTAAGACACAAATAGGACATGGCGCCCAGCTCAGGCCACGGTATATAATTGGGAGTATCCTTCTGAGCGAGCCAGTTCCCATATTTCAACAGTAAATTTATGTCTCTAAGGAGGCACAACACATATAATACATTTCCTTATATTGGGTAGGGGATCAAAACTTGGAACTTAAAAATGTTTTAATATAATAAATATGAAAATATTTTTTTTGTATGTAATATAGATACAGTTGTATGATACTATGTTGCTTTCTGGAGATCACTGGGCACCATTGTCAAAGAGCGCTCCCATGCCCTCTAGGCATGTTAAATGGAAATTAGAAATGTCAGTTACTTTAAATAAAACAGGAACAAAACTCTGGCTATACCATCTTTAAAAACAAGTTGTTGTCATTGCACACGCATAATGGAACAAAGAGCATGCAATACAACTAACAAGTCATGTTTTTAGTATGTAAAAGGCAAAAGTGCAATCATGGTATAAGCATCAATAATAAATAAATCTGGAGGTGGTTAATTCTCCAAATAAATAATTATAACATTATAATTTTTACAATGCTAGCCTAAACAGTGATATTCACAGCAGTTTTTTTTCTTCCCACTTGATAGCTGCCTATACATCACATGAATGGTCTACCCCCATAGGCCAAAAGTCAAAGTGATGATTCAAAAATCAACATTTTACTATGATAGGTTCAAAATATTTGTATAATAAGTTACACTTTTCAATTGACTGGCATTTTAAGTAACTGCTTAAATATCTATTTTTAATGCATTGCTAATCTGATGCTTATTACAACAATCATAATTCTACTAATGTTAATTAGGTTATAGTTTTAATTTTTAAATTAAGAGAATTTACAGAACCCAAGTATATAGTTTAAAAACCACTCACCACAAACACACTTTTTCCATGAGTATTTAAAAATAAACTAATATGCTTGACATATATATATTTTTATGTTTTATATATATATATATATATCATATATATATGTATGCATTATTTGTGGACAAAATTATTCTTGTTTCCAGAAGGATGTCAGCACTTTTAAACTCTGTATAAAATCTGATGACATCATTAAATTTAAGGGAAAAAATAACCTGGGAATTTATTCTTGAGGAAAATCATACAGCAGGAATTTCTTAACAGAACTCTGTGGAAACAAAAGCCATCTTAGGACAGTGTCAGATTCTGGCTCCCACATGCATGGCTTATTTCAGAAATTACTTTAGAATGTACAGTGAACACTCCAGAGGCCTGGCTGAAAGGTAAGAATGTATTTTCATCACGAAAGAGCAAAAGCAACAGGAGGCGAAGTGAGCTGCTGAGTGGGAAAGTTAAGCTAGGGGAGATAAAGTCAAGTCCACAGCTGAGAGAGCCAGCTGCTGACACTGCCAGGGAAGGCGCCTCTCGGAAAGGGCCAAATAACAGCTGCCGCGCTTCTGGAATGGTGGTGATACCCCACGTGATCCGCTGGCCTTCTAACCCCCAGAGGCTGCAGCAGTGCTGGGAACTGTCCTCCCCAACCATTGCGGCTGAAGCAGCGGCTAAGATAGAGGCCGGTGGCACAGTCAAAGGATGGAAATAGCCAAAAAGACAGCAGAGGTGTGCCCAAATCTGAACGAACGTGCATTTAGGGCACCAAAAAAACCCCTCAAATAAACTGGAAAACGGTCCATTGAAATGAGAACTGAAGTCGGACTGAACAAGTCCTTTTAGCAACCCAAAGATTGAAATCTTGATTAATTAGAATCCTTAGAACAGTGGTTCTCAACCTTCCTAATGCCACGACCCTTTAATACAGTTCCTCATGTTGTGGTGACCCCCCAACCATAAAATTACTTTCCTTGCTACTTCATAACTATAATTTTGCTACTGTTATGAATCGTAATGTAAATACCTGATACACAGAATGTATTTTCATTGTTACAAAAGGGTTGCGACCCACAGGTTGAGAACCGTTGCCTTAGAAGATTTCAAATTAACTGAGGGTATGGCTAAAACTGAACACAAATATTTTCATTTCACTGTTGTTAACAGAACTTTACACTCTGATTCCTTGCCTCACAATTTAGAGAGCAGTGGGCACAGACGAATTTTCTCCCAAGCCCTGACATCTTGTGTGGCCTTGATCCTGAGAATTAATGTCCACTGCATAGAGGCCCAGGTGCCAAAACAACTGGAGACTGGGCCAATTATTTTAGGAGCTGGATCTTAGTTTTACTAAAACCTTCATATTTTCATTCTTTCTAAAATTTGCAAGCTTCTAAAAGGGGGATCTAATAAAATTCTGGCTCACTGAGTTTACCGTGTGTTAAATTTCAATTAATCAAGGTGCTTGCATGTGTTATGCCCTTTGCTAATCCAATGTGTCCTACTATGGGATATGTCCAAGAGGACACTAGTGTTGGCCCCGGGACAATACTCCTCAATGCCCAGTGATGACGGTCCAGAGCCACCCACCCTTTTAGATGATGTTTACAATAGCTGTTGGCTTTTTTTTAGCCATTTTGGGCCTGATGTTGCCTTTCCGGCTGAACCCCAGAAACTCCCCTTTCTTTGGCGGTCTGCAGAGTTCTCTTGAGGACTCAGCCTGCTCGTGAATGGACTTGGCAGGCTGCATGCTGGCTCTGTCATCCTTGGCTTTTTTCAGGTAGTTCCTTCCCTTTGGATGGAAATGGGTCTTGAGATCAGGGTGGTTACATGCTGAATGTGGGTGTCCGCGGCTTCTACAGATAGTTGGGTAGGGATGGAAGAGAGATGAGCAGAAAAAGAGATTTCTTTACAACCTTAAAAGGATAATAACCACTTATAGCACAACTACTCCTACATGCTGCCCCTAAAATAATATGTAAGTGGTTATACTACAGTGGTGACCATGCTGCCCCTAAAATAATATATGTTGGTATTTTTCTTCCAAAAATGCCCGTGGCCTTCTATGAAATGATCACATGACACTAAATTCTCAGGGAAATAATACCTGTACTAGTCCTACTTGCCAGTGATAAAACTGAGGCACAAATTTCAGTGACAACCCCAAATAATATGTATAATTTGTCTATGGAGAAGAAGGACCAGTACCGATCCCTTGACACAGACAAATCTACTGTGCAGATATTACCAAGTATATGACTCATAGTATAAATGTCCATAATGCAGTATAAATACACTACAGTAAGAGTACTATTGAGCCATTATGACCACACTATACTTCAATAAGAGAAAGTTATACTATATAAGATTATAAAAAAAGTACTCTGGTACTATCATAGTGCCATATACTATTAGCACATTTGAAAGTCACATCAATATTTTACAAAGTTCAGTAAAATTTATGAGGCCTTGGGCCAATGGCCACCTAATTTTTCATCCAAGTCTCCCAAACCCATTCACATTATAGACAGCATATAAAATACAAAAGAAAAACATTCAATATGAACATTATCAAATGGTACCAATAAAAAAAGATATACATACAGGCATTTGGGTTTCCTATTTGAGGAGATATCTGTAAGCTAAAGGAAAACAAATAAGAAAAAGAAAATTACTTCACTTGAGGATGGACTTGATTTTAAAAATCTCTCTTGGATCACACCTGTGGTGCATATTGCAAGAGTACATGTCAACTCTATTAAGTGTAGAGTATAAATGTCTTCACACAGTAATTAAGTGAAGTGAAGCCTATGTTAACCACTTTGATGTAAGCATTCCAAACTATATAGAAAATCAGTGCATTGTACTCCATAAATGCACTAATATATAAAGAATTGATTTAAATAAAAAAAAAACAAATCTTGGCATGCAAAAAAAAATCTTTCTTGTATTTTAAAGGAATTGCATTCACTTTAAGGAAGTCAGTACCTGCTACTGGTGTCATTATCGAAGGTGCCATCCATGACATTGGCCTCATGCCGAGTCTGAGAATGAGAGACCTTCTCATTCTCAGACTCGGCTTTCTCAGGCAGCCTCTGTGGCCACGTGCTCTGAGATTTCTGAGTAGTCTTTGTCAGAAGATCTCAAAAATGTCAAAAACTCAAAGAGGCCCCCAATAGAGCAACATTTGAAGAAACAATCTAGTATAGCTAGAGCTGGGTATAATGTATCAGCTAAGGGTAAAATGGGCATAAAATGTTTATTGCCTAAAACATACCCTTTCTAAAATGACAGCATATAAAGACCAACCCCATAACTGTCCCCGAGGCCATCTACTGCTGAGATTGTTTTCCCCTCCTAATAATTCATGCAATAAAGTATCTGCAAGCACTTTTGTGGCTGAGCTCAGAATGCCCTTATTTATAGAACAAATTGATAATTATCATTTTGTGATCCAGGTGTAACCATCCAGTTTAAAGGTAAACCCAGCATATTCCCAGCCTTCATGCAGCTTTCACTAGAAGTGGTGTCACATCAGCAGGCAGGAGAGAACAACAAAGAAAATATGGAGAAAGGACCAACTTGGTGTTCGGGCAATGTGGCCAAGGCATGTTCCTGCTGTATACTAAAGTAAACCGAGAAACCCAACTCAGCATCTCTTTCCATTTTCTGTCTGCAGCAAACCACAAAGAAGGTTCCTTGCAAAAACTTGTGAGGTTCATGGCCTCAAGGAGGCAAACTGAGATTCTTGCTTCTGTCTCTTGATATCAGCAATATTTTGACCTTGTTCATGCTGACTGATTTGGTATAAAATTAGTAAACTGTAATAGAAGAAGGCATCACCCTGACATGGGGTTCCGAAGGCTATGCAATATACTGTACAAAGAAGGTGGGACAGTTGGCTCTGGCAAATACTAGGCTGGGGACCACGAATCCATCAGCATCCCCACCTGTTTGCTCCCCAACCCACAATCACCAATTAGGATTTTCAGCCATGCTGCTTGAATGAACTTTAATAAATGAGTCAATTGTAAAAAATGCATAGGATTTCTATCTCTTTAAATCTTTCCTCCTCTTTTTAAAAAATTATTCAGGCATAACAGCATGTGTTCATTTAATGTATATATGTAAGCAACAGTCTAATATTAATATATACTGTTACATACATACTGCCCTTAGGAATTATGTGCAAAATTGAGAGGTAAGAAAGAGGGAGATGGAGAGAATGAATGAATATGTGGATATCTATGAAATGTTCAGAGGGGTCCCTGACTTCAACAATATTTTAATTAGAATCCAGCGGGGACCTTAAGAAATGAGAGGAATTTACTTGTGGATAGAGAAATGCCTAAAAGAAGCGGGGTAAAGGTGGGCCATGAACCTCAAATATACCTGCAGTTACCATAAAGGGTACATGATTGTGGACCACACACCAGGAATACTGACCATACATCAAGCAGAATTAGCCCTCAAAATAGCCTTCTGAGGTAAGCATTATCATTCCAATTTTACGGATTTGAAAACCAAGGCAGCAAAGTTAAGTACCCGGTTTGAAGCCTCAGTGCTCTACCAGTGTTAGGGCTGGACTTCAAACCCGAATTAGCCAACTCCACGCCCAAGCAAGCCTTTGCTCTGTCCTGCCTCCCTGAAAAGCATGTGTTTGCGCATATAAATATGCCATGTGCAAATAAGAGTGTACACAGTCAGTTCAGTGAAAGTGATGGCTAGACTGGAATGTCTCCAAATATCCTATGACGAGAGAGGGCTAGGGTAGAGGGGGGCCTTGGTATCACAGCCAACACAGAATTCCCTCAGTTCTTCCTCCACTGCACACAGGAGGCCACTCCTGGACCACTCAGCCCATCCACCTACATCCATTTACTTCTAGTCTAGCTCCTTTGTCTTCTTTCTGTTTAGGGAAGGGTGGACATTAAGATGGGCACCAAGAGAGTCTTAGATCAAAGTTCCAGGTTGGAAAAATATAAAGAGCCTCAATATTAAAAGACAACCTAAGAAAAGTTCGAATATCCTTTATTTAAAATGCTTGGAACCAGAAGCAGAAATGTTCCAGATTTGGGGCTATTTGCATTCGACTTACCATTCTAATCTGGAATGCTCCAATGGAACATCTCCTTTGAACATGACCCTTGAAGCACTCAAAAAGTTTCAGACTTTGGAGCATTTAGAATTTCCAATCCCTTGGAATTAGGGATGTTCAACCTGTACATTCACCTAGAAAATAAGAAGCCACGTCTTTGATACAATCAAAGTGCTAAATGTGGCCTCCCAGGCTATCTGTGTCTATAAATACAAAGAATAACTGGAAAGCTTTTAACAGGAAAAGCTCTGAATAACACCTTTGGTAACCTATTTGGTCCAGTTTAGTAACAGTGTCAGAGCACCCAGAAACCTCAGCTTACGGAGCCTCCGGCTCACTTGGGCTGCGTTCTTGTCCCAGCACACTGCAGGGGAGCAGGGCGTTGTGACCTCACGCCCCTAGGCTCTCTGCTTGCACACCTGTGCTGCTAGGAAAGCCATCCTCAGTCCCCTCTCACCTCTCCACTCAGGCTGCTGCAAAAACTGCCCATCATACTCCCTCTCTCCTCTTCCTTTTTCTCGTGGCCACCTCTAGAGAGCAGTGAAATTCCTACATTGATAGGTAAGTTGTCTCTTTCTAAGGGGCAACTTACATTCTTTTTAACATTTAGATTCTTCTGTGCTACGGAAAATTTTCCTCCCCCTCATATTTAGTGCCTTTTCTGAACTAATGTTTTGGCATCTGCATCTTTTCCTCAACCCCCTTGAGCATTTATGTTCTTTTTCACCTGGCCGATTTCTAAAAATATAACATGCTTACTCAGATATTTTATCGTTATGCTCTGCAAAATGTTGTTGAACGAGACACAAAGTGACCTACTCTCCCATCTGTCAAAATCACTCACAGAACTGCTCAAATGGAAGGTCACAAAACAGCTTGGATATCTTATTTTCAGCATTGCATTTATGTCCTGTAGGTTGTTAAATTCAGACTAGCAGTAATTCATTATCACAAATGTATTGGTGGCATAGTGCTTCCTGGGTGCTGAGGAAACTGCTGTGAGGGTTGCTCTCTCAGTGAGGAGGAAACACAGTACATTAGTAAACAGATGAAGGTAATTTCAAGTAGTGATAACTACCACAGGATGAGTAGCCCTAACCCCCAATCCAAAATGCTCCAAAAGCTGAAACTTTTTGAGAGCCAACATGACACTCAAAGGAAGTGCTTGCTGGGACATTTCGGATGTAGGATTTTGGATTAGGGATGCTGAACCAGTAAACAGAATGCAAACATTCTAATATGCAAAAAATCTGAAACCCAAAACATTTCTGGTCCTAATGAAGTAGAGTAGGTAACAAGGAAAATGAACTATAGGGTCTGCAGACTGTCATATAATGAGGCCCATCATGGTCCAAAGAACAGTTCAGTGTACTACACATAGTATGAGAGGAAAATGCAGCTGCCAGTTCTTTTATAAATCATACAACTGATTCATGGTCTTCGGAGGGAAATGTCTGGACCACCAGACAGTTCTCACTCCACCCTGATCATGCCCTACTCAAACACAGCTCTTGTTTCTGAATTCCTTGCTATGATCTAACTCACTTTCTTTCATCTGAATTAGTCCATTCTTCCTTAGGAAGAGCAAATCTGCTGATAAATAAGTTAACAAAATGGTCAACATACAGAGGTGGTCAACGTAAGGAAGTAGGCCTAGTGTACTAATATGGACGTGTGGTACATGTCCAGTCTATGAAAATTAGGTCAACTTCAGGTGTGCTCGCTTTGGCAGCACATATACTAAAATAGGTCAACTTCAGGTGGTGGTCAGTGTAGGAAGGTAGTCAACTCTGGAGGCCCTGTATTTACTATATTCCTGCCATATTTGTATGCATATATGTGTACATTTTCTGTGTATGTATATGTGTATTTATGTGTATATATATATATATATATATACGCATATACATGTATTATCTGGGTGTGCACACATAAATAGTCATGTGCTGCATAATGACATTTTGGTCAACAAGAGACCACATATACAATGATTATAACGGAACTGAAAAATTTCTATCATCTACTGAAGCCATCATAACATCATAACACAATGTATTACCCACATGTCTGCAATGATACCAGTATAAACAAGCCTACTGAGCTGCTACAATCATGTACAGTACATAATATTCAATAATAATTAAGCACCTTCATTACTGGTCTATGTATGTACTATACTATACTTTTTATCAGTATTTTAGTATGTACTCTTACTTATTTAAAAAAACACGTTAACTGTGAAACAGCCTTGGGAGGATCCTTCAGGAGACACTCTAGAAGAAGGCAATGTTATCACAGGAGATGACAGCTCCACGTGTGCTACTGACTCTGAAGGCCTTCCAATGGGACAAGAGGTAGAAGACATGACATTGACGGTCCTGACCCTGTGTAGGCCTATGCTAATTAGTGCAGCCTAATTGTATAGTGTTCATAAAGTCCACAGTACTGTACAGTAACGTCGTAGTAACACTCACCACTCACTCGTTGATTCACCCAGAGTAATCTCCAGTCCTGCAAGCTCCATTCGTGGTAAGTGCCCCATTCAGGTCTACTATTTTCCATCTTCTATTCTACATTTTTACTGTTCCTTTTCTAGAGTTCGATATATATAGATGCACAAATACTACTGGGTTACAACTGCCTGCAGTACTCAGTACAGTAACATGCTGTACAGGTCTGCCTAGGAGCAACAGGCTGTACCTTACAGCCCAGGTGTACAGTAGGCTCCACCACCCCGGTTGGTGTAAATGCACTCTCGATGTTCACACAAGACCTAACCATGCATTTTTTTGGAGGGTGTTCCATCCTTAAACATCATGATTATATATAACTTGGTATGTACATATCTTACAAGAAAAGCCGATTACATGATTTGGTGTGATGAGAAATAAAGACTGGCTATTCAACCTTCAAGCTGAAAAAATAAATTGGGCAGAGGAAGTGAAAAAAAATATTTAAAAATAGAGGACTCCTGGGTCTTCTATCTTATTCATTGCCTCCCATTGTTTCTGTCTTTGAAATTCTTCTGGGTTTAGCATAGGAGGATTACATATTTTTCTTAGCTGTGGGTGACTTATAATCCTAAATACCTAAAGTGTTAATGCTACATTTTAATTTTAGAATTCGCAGCCATCAAAGTCAGAATGATCAGAGAGCACTGATCTGACACCTTCATCTCATAGAAGGGTTACAGGCCCAGGAAGACAACCCGTCCTGTCCAGTCAGAAGCCAGATCACACATCTGGGCTCCATGACTTCATGCCACAAGCCTCTCTGAAGAGAGAACAAGATGGAAGAAGGCAGGAAAGGGGTCAGAGACTGTCCCTGCAGCCATAGCTAGTCAAGACTGGATACTCCCAGAGTTTCCCAAGAAGACAAAGGATCAAGTTGTGAGGAGACAGTTCTTCCTCAGGAGTGGAAAAGGTCACAGGCACCCACTCAGAAAATAATAAATACTGCACGTGGATGAGACTGCATTGAATACAGGAACAGAAACCTCATATGTGTAAACACATGTCTTTTTTCTTCCTTCCAGTCTACACTTGTTCCAGAAATTCTGGGACTTGCACCTCTGTGTTGCTCCAAGACGCAGTGTACATTATTACAGCAAGCGCCGGGGGGAGTGCTTCCTTTTTCTTTCCTCCCTCCTTTTCTCTTTGTCCTGGTTTCCTTCTTTTATCTACTTGCTTTTCATCTAATTCCTTCTGTTGGATAATTCATTTTGTTGTTGAATGTTTCTTTTTAATCTTGGCAACCAATAGCAACTGGTCAGCATTAATGTTTCCTATTTTTCTTTTCCTTATAATAGAGTCCATGGCTGGAGGTGCGGAGAGTATGAGAATAATTTTTAAATCTTCTGGGAAAGAGGTAAACATAAAGTTCAATAAATAATGAAAATGTTATAAATAAACCACTTTGGAGTATCAAAAAATCCTCCTTTGGCTTTGTTGTTTATAATATCAAGGACATAGTAGAAAGGGCAAATATGACCCACCAAATGCCCTCACCTACAGTGTGATTATTTATACCTCCCTTGCTCTTCCAAAGAGAACAGGCAGTCTTGATCAAGACATTTAAAGGATCTTTATCTACATCCAGAGTTCTCATCCAAGCTCTGAGAATTTTCTAAGTCCCTGACATTACATGTAAAATTATATGCAGATATCTGTAAGAGAACTATCACCTATGACTTTTTCTATCTTTTTGAAATCTACTTAAAGAATTTTAACCCAGAGAGATCGTTACATAGTGTTTTCCTCCCTATTAAGCGGGGGTAAGAATATGTAGATGGATCTTGCTTTACCGAGACAGGCCCATTTCATGATTCTCCAACAGTTCCAATATAGGATAACCTACTTGAATATCAAGGCTGGGACAAATAATTTGTCTGGATACTTCAAACTCTTTTATTTTACAAATATAAAAACACATCTACCAACACAGTGTGGTGTAGACTGAGAGGGTCAAGGAAACTGGAAACTGTGTGCCCAGGATTTAGCTTATTCCAGGTACCTTGGACTCACTGGTATCCCTTCTACCACATCATAGGCACGGAGTGGGGAGCACTTTCAAGTGCTGTCTGAAGAGTCCCTACAAGCCACCGAGCTCCCTTCTCCTCTGTCCTCAGCCCACAGCCCACTCTCATCACACACAGCGACCTCACAACTTGGTGGCTGGACTAGCATGACTCACCACGTGCCCGCTGAAGTCACAGCCGAAGCCAGAGACCTGTTGGCTTTGATAGTACTCTAGCTGTTTCTCCGCCAGTTCCACGCGTTGCAACAGATTCTCAATAAAGTCCTGGAGCCGAGCTTTCCCTTGAACCTCCTTCTCAGCTGCTGCTTCCAGAAAATGGTTGAAGGTAACAACTTCTCTGTAAGACAACAATGTCAGAACACAAAATGGCGAAATGAGACAGGAATTTATTCGTTCAACATGTTTATTGAGTACCTGTTATGTGTCAGTTCCCATCCTAGGCAGCATCGCCACAGCATGACAAAAAAGATAAAAATCACATCCTAGTGATAGTTAGAGACTACATTTATTTATTTTTAGACAGAGTCTCACAATGTCGCTCAATAGAGTGCAGTGGTGTCACAGCTCACAGCAATCTCAAACTCTTGAGCTTAAGTGATTCTCTTGCCTCAGCCTCTCAAGTAGCTGGGACTACAAGCACCTGCCACAATGCCCCGTTATTTTGTTGTTGTAGTTGTTGTAATTGTCATTGTTGTTTAGGCTGGGTTTGAACCCGCCAACCCCTGTTTGTGTGGCTGGTGCCTTAACAATGGAGCTACGGGCACCAAGCTGAGAGACTACATTTTAGTAGAGGGAGATAGTCACTATAAAATATACAAATACAGTAGAACCTCTGTAAGTTGACCACCCAAGGGACTGTAACAGACTGGCCAATATACAGAGGTGGTCAACATAAAGAACTACTGTACTGACATGGACATGTGGTACATGGCCAGTCTATGAAAATTAGGTCAACTTAAGGAGATGGTCAATGCTAAGAGGTGGTCAACTAGGGAGGTTCTACTGTACATATGTCAGGTATATAAATGATAAGACCTAGGAAAACTGAAACTGGTGCAAGGGGACAGAGTCACAGAGTAAAGGAGGGGGTGGGTAGTATTTTAGAAGGGAAAATGAGAGGTAACATTTTGGATTAGGTGACATTTGAATAGAGACCTACAGAAAGCCCTGGGGGAATGAGCCACGCAGATCTGGAAAGAGCAAACCAGGGGCATGCAGATGGGTCTGAGGCATAGTAAGGAGGTCTGCATGGAGAAAAGAGCAAGGTAGGGCCCGACTGGCCACTGCAAGGATTCCAGATTTTATTATGAACTGATCTGGGAAACCAATGACTGTATTGCTTTTGAGAGCAGTTCTGTTGTATATTTTAAACAGTCTGGCTATTTAGGGAGAAACGTCTAGAGAAAGGGAAAGTATACGGAAGAGAGGCCAGGCTGACCACTAAGGTAATACATCAAAAGAGTCGCCTTGTCCAATTCTGAACTAACTGAACTAGGACTGAACAGCTCAAATAGCCACCAAGGTCCGCTGGGAAAGCTACTCCATTGCTGACATAAGAGGAGCAATGGGCACGTTGCCTTCCCCTAAAAAGCTGAGTGAAAAACAATACTCTTTTTGCTACATAATTCATTGTAGATTCACAAATCCAGAAAATTGCTAATAGCTTTATTACATACATTTTATATTTTTATTTTATTTTAATGGAAGTATAAAAGTAACATTTTCCCGACTTATAAGTAAGATAAGCTCTTCATTAAAAAAAAAAAAAATTCAAACAACACATTTAAAATATAAGGAAGGAAAAGATCTTCTGAAACTCCACTATCCCAAGACCACCACCATTATTTTGGCAGCCATCCTCTCAAAAATCTCTTTACAAATACACCCCACTCCCTAACACACACACAATTTTTATCCTTTTTTCCACCTTATCACCTGACCCTCCTCTCAATTCCCCTCTCTCCACACCCTTTTCCCCGGGCCAGACACTAGGTAATCAATAGTTCTTTCCCCCTTACTGTGTTCACTTCATAAAAATCCATGAATTTCCTTTAGTCATCATCCCCTTTGTACATTCTGCCACCCCCTCTGGAATTTCATAATTTTCTAATGAATTTCATAATGTTATTACCTGTTAGATATAGTATTTCCTTTATGTGTTGCCAAAATCTCTCTCAACCTTCAAAAATAACCCCATATTGTTCTTACCATGTTCAATGTATGCAGAATTCTGAAGACTTTGATCACTGCCCTTTTCGCTTCTTTCAGTTTAGATTAATAATCCCTAACTTTTATCTATCCAACCTCATTTATTTGTTCTAGATAATCATTAAATTCACTGCCTTCTCTGTACCCTCTCAACCTCCATTTGATCTTTATTTTCTACTTGGAGCTTCTACTAAGCTCCATACTTTCTTAAGAGTGAAAGTTCAGGGGAGTCTGGCTCAGGAAGTCAGAATTTTACATAAGATATTTGCAAAATAGCTAGTGGTGGCTTCCAGCTCATTTATTCTGTACTGCTAGTTAGTGTGTGTGTGTCACTTTTACAATTAGTCATAATTTTTCTCTCACAAGTACATTACGTCACTTGGCCATACTGAAACTTTTCTGACATTTCCAGTAGAGTCACATATCTGCAAAACCTTAGGAATTATATATCTACAAAGCCAGAAAATAGGCCGGCTCTAATGATGATTCATTTGAAGAATTACTAGAGACACCAATCCTCTCTTTTTCCAGTTTTCTATCCAAGATCAAATATAAATCCTATTTCTGTAATAATTCCATTATCTTTTGGTAGCTAAGAAATATCTATACAAGAAAAGTAAGAGCCCTTCTGGAAAAGGGTCTTCTTTCATCATCAGGTTTCGAGTTTATTTCCAGACGTTTCCCTATGAGCCCTGGACACACGATAGGCACTTTCCAAGGTCCTAGTTATTTAAGCCAATCTACCTATCATCCACCTTAATCTGCCTCCCAGGTCAGCCAGAAAACCTAACCAGCAGCTAAAGAAGGGAAGGTCTGTGCAAGTGTCACCTGCAGCCCCTTCTTGGTTACCGTTAATCAGATCTTTTGGATGGAGTATAACCATAGCTCAAAAGCACCACTGGAAGTGATTTCCAGGAAAATGGCTACTCCAGGAAAAGGGCTCCTCCTTCTGACATTAAACTTTCAATTCATTTGAAGTCAAGTCTATTGTACAGACTTTTGGGGTGATATTTGGAATAAATGAATCACAAAACAGACTCCAAAATGTTCTTGCAGGAAAACAATCAAAAACAAAAGTGCCATGCCAGTCATTCTTTTTTCAATTTATTTTGGTTGATGATATTTCCAACATTTATCTTATTGTAGAAATATTTCATATCTATTAGGGGAAATATAAAAACTGACCTTTCGGAGGATCCAACTAGGAAGGGTCTAACTCAGCTTTTGGTTCTGTGTTCTAAGTCTACCACTCCACACAAAGCTTGACACCTAATATTAAATAAGGTCTTGAAATTAATGTTTACAAAAGACAATGAAGAAGAAACGAAAATGACCCCAAATTCCACCACCCAGGGGTAACTAGTGTCAACATCTGGTACATTGCTTTCCACTCTTTTTTCTCTGTGCATATATAATATTCCAGGGGGCTCTGGCTGAAAAGTCTCTCCTACAAGACAGCGACATTTGAAGGTTTAATCTCATAAAATTAACATCACAAAGGCAAGAGAACAAACCCAAATGCAACACCACTTGTAACTGTGGCTACGTTTTTAAATTACATAATGTTTCGCTACTGGTTTCCTATAAAACTATTAAAAATATCATTGCTCCTGGCCAATTGTGGAGTGTTATGCCATGTTGTAAAAGAGAAGGATCTTTTTCTAACTTCCTTCATCCAATTATCTTGTGCCCTGGAGCTGAGAAGTTAATATCCTTTGCATTTTTCAACCAACCTGGCACTGATGCTAACCTAATTTCAGTTTGTGGACCTATCACATCAACGAGGCGGGGGGTGTGTAGACAGTCAGCCTGACAATGAAGTATAAGTTTGTTTTAAAAAAGAAGCTAATCCCATAAGACGATGACTGGAGAAGTTCATGATACTGAGATTGCACGGGGCATCCTTATTAGATGAAAAGAGTATAAAAACTGAGTGATTAAATGTGGGACTGCATGTGTGCATCTCAGATCCGCCTTGCTCTCGTGTCCTGCTGTCTGGATGAACAACATCCAGAATCACCTCTTCTTTCCCCAAGGAACTTGGAATTTTTCTGAAAAGACAAGGTTTTAACAACATTGCCTTTTAACCTCTTTAATAATTATACTCCAAACAGTAAAATCTTCACTTCAAGTGCAAGAGAGAGCAATGCATTCCAGTGAAAGAGAGAACAAAACATTCATTGATATGCTTCAGATCCTGCATTTCAATTAATCCTTAAGAAACTAGCAATTGCCACATTTGGCACAGTATCAAAGCAAAATACTCACTACTATCTGGAAAGGCTATTAAAATATCCTTCCATTTTCCTCCTACCCATCTACAAGAAACGAGATTTCATTTACCTCAACCAGAACAAATTTGCAACAGACGGAATGAAAAACTACTCAAGTCCAGCTGCCTTCTAAGAGGCCAGACAAAAACTTTTAGAACAATATCACACTTTTCACTAAATTGTTTTTGGAAAAACAATAGTTATTTTTCATAAAAATATGTAACTTAATATGTGATGGATACACGTAGTGGGAGAGGCAGACACTGAAAGACATAATTATAAAGCTGAGTTGAATATGACTAAGAAAAAGAATAATATGATGCTATCAGACAGAACAATAAAAGACTTGTGTGGTTTTATTTTAGGTTCTCAACCCTGTGACTCAGAATACAGTGTGAAAGCTGGAAGGCGAGATGAGAAGATAAAGGCAAACCAGAGTGAAACTCAATCAGGGTGTGGGTACAGACCAGCTTTGGGGAAATAGCTTTAACTGGTTCTAGCCATTTCCGGCCCCATCTTTGACTTCTTATTGTATCGGAAAAAAAAAAAAGGTTAAGTCTTATTAAATCCAAGGTTTTAGCTGGCTTCAGGGGTAGCTATGCTTATTTAAAGTAATATTTGACACTAAAAAAAACAAAAAACAAAAAAACAGTAGAGCGGTGCCTGTGGCTCATTGAGTAGGACGCCAGCCCCATATACTGAAGGTGGCAGGTTCAAACCCGGCCTCGGCTATACTGCAAAACAGAAAAATAGCCTGGCATTGCGGCGGGAGCCTGTAGTCCCAGCTACTAGGGAGGCTGTGAGCTGTGTGACACCACGGCACTCTACCGAGGGCGATAAAGTAAGACTCTGTCTCTAAAGAAAAAAAAAAACAGTGTAAGAACGTAACCTTGAAATTCATTATTATACATAATGATTTGCGGATCTGAACATCTGTGAGATTCATAGGCATTCAGAAACTGCAGTATAAGGCAGCACTGAGTGGAAATGACCCTTCCATAGACAAAGCTTTAGTTAGAAAAAAATACCCATTCACTCATGCACTCACTCATTCACAGTGTGACCATGAGGGCTGGAACACAGGTAATATTTTTTTTTTCATATTTTACAGATAGAACCCTGTCAGTTACTTCTTCTGAGGTGGGTTAAAGGCAGATTAATTCAGAAAAATCAAAAGATATGCTATTCTAGAAGCATGTGTGCAGACTGATGGAAGCGTGCATTAAAGCGCTGGGGTGCTCACTGTAATCTGCATTAACATTGAAGTGTGCATTTTAATGAGGAACAACACATTGATCCTATCATGTATTACAACCTACCATCCTTAAAGCATTTCTTGTGTCTATTTGAACTCCCTTCATTCCTGCACCACGCCAGATCCTTACTCTTGGGTATGCTATTTTGGATATGCTATTATGCCAGGGTCACTTCTCCTACCCTTCCCAAATCCCTACTCTTAAGGACACCTTTACCCTCAGGCTCCTGCTGAGAGCATCCCCAGAATTCCCAGACCACACCCACGTATACACAGGATGGCCTGATGTCTTCCCCACAGAGCCCTGTCCGTGCACTATCACCAGCCACACCACCCGAGACCTGGTGCGCCGCTTACCCCACTGACTGTAAAATCAGTAACTCGGGGACTCTGTGGTCCCTTCAGTATGTCATCCCCACCCAATCTAATATGAACTCAGCACACAAAGGGCTTAAGCTCAATGAATTTCTGCTTAAACACATGAATGTGGAACTGTATCACTAGTTGAAATCGTTAACTAGATCCTTAAGTTTCTTTTTTCTTTTTTTCAGACAAGTACTGGAACATAAAACCAAAGAGTAACCTACAGGTGCCTCCTACAGGAGTGGGGGTGGGATCTAAAATTGATGCCTCTCCTCTATTCTTAAATAACACTTTAACTTCGGCTTCCCCTCCCAAAGGCCAGGCTCTACCAAGTTATTTAAATTTCATTTTACATTACTGATTTATGAACCTCTTCAGAGAAATATGAAATGGTAAAAATATCTCCAGCTAAAAATAGCCTAGCTATTGATCACAGAGCACCTCAAACAGACCATAATGTCAGCCACTGGGAAAATCCCAAAGCAGGATTCAGACACTCCCAAGCACCGGGAGCCTGGCTGCAAACCTGGAGCTGGGAGTCAACTTCTGTGCTTTCCTCTAGGCCCCATAGGACAGAATCTGCACCAGCCACACATCTGGAGCTATGGCCCATCTCTAGATTTGCTAGCCTTTAACTCTAATAAGACAATCAAATTACTCTCATTGGTTCCAAGTGAATCAACACTACATTCTAAGCCCTTCTTCGGGCCTAGAGAAGGGATGTGGTAAGTGACAAGAGATGGAAAAAAAAAAAAAGAAGAGCCACTGGGAGACCGAGAGAAACAGAAATTTCCCCAGGTTTCCATATTTTACCACATGCCATCCCAAAGAGGGCACGTTGGACATCTAGTTTATTCTACATCAGTGTGTAAGTTGGCATGGAACACGGCCTGAAAAGACTCCATTAATACACATGCACTAACAATGGGAGCACACAGATCCCTCTCTGCCCCACTAAACTCTTCCTGATTTTTGTTGGCCTGCTCCCTAACTCTAGATCAGTCCCCATACTATACTGCCCACTTACCACGTAGGTGATCCCCAAATGGGAATGACTTAATTAAATGGCAGGAATCAAAGCAAGTCACCATGTCAAACACACCTGTTAAAGGGCAGCATTTCAAAACCAGCTTTGGATAAAAACCTAATGGACATTAACCGACTTTGAGGGGCATAAGCCTCCATTCAAAGTCTTCTTTATCACACCTCTACTGATCTGTTGAATGTTTTCTTTTCCCTTCTGCTTTACTAGGTCTGTGGAGGCAGGAATCAGACTCACTTTACCACACTATAACCAGAGCCTAGAACAGTACCTGGCACTTGGTGAAGATCTGCTCCCACAAGACTCGAGGATGGGAATAGGAAAATGATGGAAAGGGAAAAGAAATGTTCCATCTGCTGTCACTTGCAAGAGCGAAGAATGGAAACTAGAGATTGAATCACAAAGAGGCCCCTAACTGCAATCAAAGGCTGGCAGGGGCACAGGTCCCATCCTGACTGAGCAAAGACATCCCAGAGTTAAGTGAAAAGCCCTTGTTGGGAACAAAAAGCCTTGGGCTGGGTGTTCCGGAAGCTTAATATCATGACCATGCGTATAATGCCACCATTTCCCTGCTTCCCAACACCTCCAATGCCAGCTGACATTTTCTTTAATCACATTGGGAAAATAAATGATGTCACTGTTGCAATTCTCTCAAAATAGCAAAGAAGAAAACCCATTCCAAAATGGGCCACATTTGATATTACATAAGTCTTGACGCTTTTGGGCAAAAATTACATTTTCAGAAGTCTGGCTAGGACACAGTGCACTAATGGAAAAAGTACTCAGCAGAGAAACAGGAAATCAGATTCCAGTTTCAACTTTGCTGCTGAGTCTTTGTCCTTGGGCAAGTCATTCCACTGCTCTGGGCCTTATTTTCTGTGCCTATAAAATAAGCATCAACAACATGGAGTGTCTTCCAGTTTTCAAGTCAAAAGTTGCCAGTCCCCTGGGGGCCACGTCTAGCAGCCCTCTCTACTGCCTCTTCAAGGTCACTCTCTTGCTCTCCTCTGAGCACCAATGCAAATTCTGTCCTTCCTCCTCTTTCCCTCGGTGTGGCCTCTCCACACAGAATAAAAATCTATTTTATCAACTTGAAAGTGTGGCTTCTATTTAAGTACCTGTCAAAACCACCCTGGAACTGAACATGAGCATGTTTGTGGGCGTGCTTTAGTCTTCCTATATAGAACACGGCACCTTAGGGAAAAATTCCATGCATTTTATCTTTCCCAAGTGCACCCAGCACGGCCCTGGGCACATTACAGGTGCTCAGTCAGGACTTTAGAACTTTACCAGAAGAGTATATAAGTAGGTTTGGGATCACTGTTATCAGAAATTCTTCAAAGCCCAGGAGACCAACTTGGCCAGCACCTAGCAACTAAGTCCATCCTTTCTTGAGAAGGGATAGCTTAACTGCACGGTTGCCAGGATTGATTTACCTGATTACAGGCCATGCTCCCCAACAGCTCTGAATACTCTTCAATAAGTAAACACCTGTTTCGATTGGACTTTTAAAGTTACACAGACTTTGTGAAGACAATGAGCAACTTCTTTATTGTGTTTGAATTTCAAAAGCATAAAGGTATTTCTCCTCAGGGGTACAAGACTCACCAGCACAAAAGTAAAAAATAAAGTTGATACTTGAACAACTAGAGGGTTAGAGGAACTGACCTCCCACACAGTCAAAAATCCATATAACATTTGACTCCCCCAGATTTAACTACTGTCACCCTACTGTTGACCAGAGGCCTTACCAATATCATAAATACTTGATCAACACAATTTATACAGTGTATAATAAAGCAAGTTAGAGATTTAAAAATGTTATTAAAGAAAGTCAAAAGGAAGAGAAACTACATTTACTAGTCATTAAGTAGAAATGGGTCACCACAAAGGTGTTTATCCTCATCATCTTCACATTAAGTAGGCTGAGGAAGAGAAGGGTTGGTCTTGCTGTCTCCAGGGTAGCAGAGGCAGAAGAACATCGGTGTATAAGTGAACCCATTGTTTAAAGGTCAACTGTACTGCCAATGCAAACGAGCTCAGTTGCAGAGTCTATATCTGACTGCTACAAACCAAGTGGATTCATTCAGCCTACAGAGGGCCTCAGGGTAGCAGCAGCCCCGGATCTTTAATTTCAGTTTGAAAGAAAGGATTTTTAAAGTTGAAGGAAAAACACAGAAGCAAGAGAGCCTTATGTGCATGTTAAATACTAGATGTTTCCTTTTTTTTAAAACCACATCTACCACCTGTGTTTCAAAGGGTCCCCAGAGATGAATTGTGAATGGGATGGTAACAACCTACTTTTGCTCACAGGTGGGCCTGGAGAACTCATGGGGCGGTGTCTGGCAGGGAAGCACAACTCCTTGGAGGTTCTATACCTTACCCGAAAGGTGAGCTCTTTGGTGGAAGGCACAGCTCTTTGGGGGAGAGGTGAGGAGCGAAGGGGCAGCTCTCTGAGGGAGAGGTGAGGAGCGAAGGGGCAGCTCAGTCAGGCACATCTGGTCAATTCAACCTGGTATCAACCAACGGGTGGCAGAGCAGCAGCTGGCTCTGCATTCCCATTCAGAGGGCAAGGGGTGAGGAATGGAGCAGAGGGAGGACAGACACAGAGGACACTGATGCCACTGTCCACAGTCTCTCAGACCAAGAGCTCTAGTGTCCTCCTGGAAACAAAACTCTTTCAGTCCCATTTTGTGTACAGAAGAGTGATTATTTGAACACAGAACTCAATGGGACAGGCCCACATGAAGGCTTAAAAAAAGTTAAGAGTTTATTTTATAATCAAAAGTTTAAGTCGATTTTACAATTTTTTTCAAAACATTTTTTAAAATATTATTGCTTTTCTCTAGGAGTCCAAAAATCATATACTTAAAATCAGCTTGTAACTTACCCTCAGGTAGACTCACGAAAACATGAACTAAGATGGATAAGGGTATTCACTAAGGCACTATTTTTAACATTAGGAAAACGTAATGACACTATGCATTCATCAATAGCAAACTGGTTAAATAGATCATGACGCAGCCATAGAATGGAATAACATGTAACAGTCTAAAGGAATGGCATAGCCCTGTATTTAGTTCTCAAAAGATGCCTAAGATATGTTATATTAAAGCAGAAACAATTCCACGTGCAAATGGCAGAATAGTATATGTTTTAAGTTCATTTGGAAAAACAGAACTTTTGTGTGTATAAATTACATAATTAGCATATGTACACAGGAAAGGTTTAGAAGGACATTTACTGAACCTAACAGGGTCCATCTCTGGAGGATGGGATGGGGTATGCTTGGATTGAAAGGGGTATTTTTAACATATACAAGTCTATCCTATTAAAGTCTTTTTTTTACAAGTATATATTAGTTTTTCAGTTGGTGATCAGTCAACAGCCTTGGATTAACCATAACATATTATCATACCTGATCTATGCATGGCCCAATTTTATTGAGTGATCAGGGTTTTTTTTTTTTTTTTGAGACAGAGTCCCACTATGTCATCCTCGGTAGAGTGCTGTGGCATCACAGCTCACAGCAACCTCAAACTCTTGGGCTTAAGTGATTCTCTTGCTTCAGCCTCCCAAATAGCTGGGACTACAGGAGCACACCAAATGCCCAGCTATTTTTTTTTTGTTGTTGTTGCAGTTGTCATTGTTTTAGCTGGCCCAGGCTGGGTTCGAACCCACCAACTTCTGTGTATGTGGCTGGCTCTGTAACCACTGTGCTACAGGCACTAAGCCAATCAGTTATTTTTAACAATAAAGCATCCTTGGCTCACCACCCAAAACAAAAGTTATAATAACCTACATCAAACCATAAGATCCTCCCTCCCATGACTTTGTCTTCTCATACTCCAGGCAACCACCACTCAAATCCCATGTTCATTATTACTTATGCAATAAATAAATAAAATACAACAAATACTTTAGTTCCCTTTTAAACATACTGCTCTTGAACCAAACAGAAATATTACACATTCGAGTCTAGGATTTTCTCTACACATAAAGCAACCCCATCAGCCATTTTCCAGCAGGGCAGTGTGAGGCACCCTGAGGGCCGTTAACAGGTCAAGATGCTAAAGTCCCACTAGAAAACACTAGGAGCCAAGAGACACATTTTTCACTGAGATTATTTCTCTAGGAGCAAACTAAATCAGTAGCTGATTCAAATCCATCCTAGCCACGTAACTGAAATAATGTCTAGTCTGAACAAAAAATGTCTAGGCTTCCTCTCAAGACAGAATGTAAGCATTCAAGGACAGCGAGTCATGATCTCTCTCATATATAAGGTTTCTCAGGAAGTTTTAATTACTACATTTTAAGAGGGAGCAGGGATAGTAGAGTGCCAGAGGGCAAAGAAGGGATGAAATTAAATCAATCTTGGTAATAAGACTCAAATTATTTGGAAACCAACCTTCCATGCTGCTTTACTCTTATCAATTTTTATGTCCTTTGATGCCATGAATTCTGAGGCTCCATTTAAACTGAAATTCAACATTCTGCATAAGAGAAATACATTGAATTGTTATATGTACTTTTCTAGTTTGGGTTAAATCCATGTCTACTGATTTTAAAAAAATGCTCCTCCAAGTATTTTTTTTTTTTTTTTTTTTGGAGTTTTTGGCCAGGGCTGGGTTTGAACCCACCACCTTCGGCATATGGGACCAGCGCCCTACTCCTTTGAGCAACAGGCACGGCCCCAAGTAGGATGAATTTTAAGTAATAGCATCTATGATCTATAATTTGCAAAAATCATTATCAACTCTTTATAAGTGGGCAAGACTTATTCTAATCTCATACATCGTTATACAAAAAAAAGTCTGAAACTTAACCCACAGAAGTACAGCAATAGCAAAAGGTTTCCTCTGGGCTTCCTAATATCTATTTGTAATTATAAATTATAATTAAATGGATTCTTAGTTACAGACATTTAATTAACATGAACAGACAACCCAATATGGCAAATAAACCAAAATTATTTATACTTGAGGCATACTTTTATACTTGACAAAAACAGTAGCTCATGTTCCTGACAAGAAGGGATGGCTTACCCAGCACACCCTTTTTGCCCTCCCATTGAACTCACTCTTGCACACCATTTGGTGCTGGGAATGGATGCCACCATGGGTAGGCTTGAAAAACAAGCCTCTCTCTACAAACATTATGTGTGGTTTGTAGTTCCCAAGTGAAAAGGAATTAGATAGTTTGACTTTAATCTTGCTGGGTTGCAGACCATACACTCAAAGAGTAAATAATATCAAAGCCTGGCGCCTCTAGTTCAACTATATCAATGAGAAACGCAGCAAGGCACCTGCAAATAATAAAACCCCGAGGTTGGGGGCGTGCCTAAGGCAATGGGGTTAGCATCCTGTTTCAGCATCACTTACTCTTCTTTCCTCAGAAGCTCCTCCTCGGATTCCGTCAGGCGCTGCCTCAGCACAGCTATCATTTCCACGGCCACGTCCACCTGTCTGTTCAGGGCTCGCTCTCGTCTCTGAACTTCCTGCTTTTTCTGAGTCAGCTGCACAAAAGCTGCCTGAACTTCCAACAGTTCAGCAGTTTTCTGGGCCAACTCTTTGGTGAGCTTATCAATTCTCTTCTCGATGGTCCTATCCACCGCCTCCACCATCCGATTGAATTTTTCTCTAACATGTGCCTCAAAAGCAGCTTTGGTGTCTGAGGTGGGAAGTCCAGGACTCGACCGCGGTCCATCCAACGAGTCTGCGCGTAGGTCCATGGCAGTGTACGTCTGCACGTAGGACACAGGCCTCTCTGCCACCACCTCACATGGCTTCCTGTCCTTGGAGTGTTCATGCGATACACTGTATAAGTTAACATAGCTCGGTTTCTGCTTCACCACGTTGCCACTGCCCTGCAATTTTCCCTGTTTCAGCAGTTCTGAGGAAGTGACTAGGTCTGTGTCTTTGAAGGATGGGAAGAGGCTGCATTTTGTTAAGAGGGTTCTTTCTTCATAGCTGTGACTGAATTCCAGATGGGCCCTCAAGGATGACAAGCTTCTAAATCTAGTATGGTCTCCACACCTCGGGCAGCGGAATGGCAGGCACACAGCAACATTCTCAAAGGACTCCTGCCAGGGATATCTGCTTTCCTCAAAAGCCTTCTGTTGCATTACTCTAAAAGTCCTGGGAGGGGGATTTTAAAAAAAAAAAAAAAAGTAGTTTAAGTGCCTGCAGGAAAATATTCCATCTGAAATGATTGCTGCTCATCTCCATGATAGAGAGGCTTTTGGCTTCCAATGACTTTGGCATATATTTCATTTTATTTTACAATTAAAACCTACATTGCATGGGCCAAATCCAGTCACATCCATTTCTGTATAATGGTGGAGGTGAGTGGTTGAAACAGAGACTCTCAACCAGTGTCTCTCTCTACTGTCCAAAAAGTCAAATATACTTCCTATGTATTATGTTTACTGAAAAGTTCACCAGCTCCTAGAATAGTAAAGGTGGGGGACATTCCCTCTTCTCAGAAAAGAGCACTGGAGCAAAGAAGTAAAACAATTAATCCAAGTCTAAAGTAAAGTATCAAATCCAGAAGTGGAATTCGCATTCCTGCCCTCCTGAATTTAGTACACTGAATGCAAAAACATGCCCTATTTTTCTGATATATGCATGAATATAGGGGGGGAAAAAAAGAGGAAAACTCACATGAATTGTCAAAATGGGACCTAAGAGAGCCAGCTCAGCGATCTTACCTCAAGCATAATAAAGATTACTCAAGCTAGACACTGTAGCATTTAAGTACACAATCAGCTGAAAAACTTTCCATCTGAGCTTTGTCTTTGATTATTTTGCTTTAATTACTGCTATGATGACATAAGTCAAAGTGTTATCATAACAATAACTGTCCTCATACTGAGCTCTACTGAAATTTGGTGACCTAATGTGCCAAGCATCATTTGACATAAGTAGGGCCAAGGCCAAGATTTTATTATAATAGTGTTCTGTACGAATTTGTCTTGTCCCCGATGTTGTATTTTTGCACGACATGCTTTAGAGACAGCCAATGTTTGAACCAGGTAAGTGTCAGCATAACTCTTTTAATAACAGGAAGTTCTTACCTTGTAGGAATTTATTACCTTTGCCCTAGCAACAGATGACTGCTAGCAACCCAATTCTGCAAGCAGTGCATATCCATTTCCTCTAAGGAATGGTTTCTACTTAAATATAACAAGCACTGGACCCCCAAAAGAGGGAGCCCAGCTGGGGTCATGGGGTGAAAAGTGTCGTTATTGAGTCCTCAACCTCTTCAACTGCGGAGGTGCCAATGGTCCCCAGATAGCCAAGCGAGCAAAGATTCCAGGTTAATCCTTGAACCCCCAAAGAAGGGAACCTTTTCCTGTGCTACACCGGGATGTTTAAACGGCTGGTTTTCTGGGGATGAGATGCAAACGTCAGCCCAGCACAGAGCCAAAGATGCTGGCAAGAGAAGAAAAGGGAAGTCAGAATGCTGGGGGGCAATGAGAAAGGGATGTCCCCCTGGCATGGGGAAGTGGGTAATCACGCACTCCGGAACATGCAGGCTTCTATGGGCCCAGAGGAAACCCCAGTCCAGGGGGTTGGTGAGAAAGCCCCAATGTACTCTGCAGGTGTAGAGCAGGCTGGCAATGACCCTGCCTCGGGGTCCCAGCTCTCCCCGTCCCCGCGGCGTGTGAGCCTGCGGTTGCCACAGCTGATTCGTGCGCACCCCAGTTCCTGCAGGTGGGGGCCAAGAAGCCGGCTCTCCGGACTGCTGGCCGCGCTGCGGGGTCGGGGGCGCTCTCCCCCGGACGGCCCCCTCCGCCGTGCCCCCAGGCCGGACCGCGGGCAGACGCCCAGCGGCCGCCACTCACCCGACTTGTTGCTGCAGCTGCAGCCGCCGCCGCCGCCGGTGCTGACGCCGCGGGTGCGAAGCGGTTTTCAGCAGAGCCGTAAATCAGGCTGAGCGGGGCCGGCTCCCACCCGCGCCGCACCTCGGCGCCGGGACGAGCGGCGTCCAGGGCGGAGCGTGGCGCGGGCCAGCGGGCGGGGCCGCGCTCGAGGCCGCTGGGAACCCCGCGCGCCCGGGGGGCGGGATGGGGAGGCCGGGAGCGCCGGCGCCCCGGGACTGCTGCAGCTTTCGCGGTGACGCCCTTGCTCTGCCCACCGGGCGGGAGCTCCGCTGCCCTCCACCGGCTGGGGAGCGGGATCCGGCTCGGGAGGCCACTGACATCACTGGGAGAGAGGCTGGGATCGGTCCCCGGGGGCGGGAAGGGGAGACGCGCGTCGGCCTTGCACTTAATGCAAGCCCTAGCAACGTTTTTTTTGCACTTCACAATTTTGAGGGAGAAAGAGAGTGTCAATCAAGAAGACGCATAGCTGGGCATCTTCTTTGAAAAACTGCCAGCGGGAAGGTCTGGGTTTTTATGTTAGGCCCTCTTTATCCTAAGTAAGGAGGCAAAAATGTCCCAGACTATTATAGCCTAGAGAGAATGCTCCAGCCTTTCTAGCCAAATGTCCTGGAGGTACGTTCATAGGCAGAACTAAATCCAGTAAAGTATAGATAGGGGTTGTGAATAAGCAGTTAAAGCAACCAGATCCCCCCCAGCCCCGCCCCCATCTCTGAGGGCCCTTTCTCTGCAGAAGAATGATTTATCATCCCAAAGAGAGGTTTCTTTCCTTCTGAAGGACCCTAATGTCTCAGCTTGCTGGTTTTGTTTTGTTAACCTGTTCTGGGGTTACTTGTAGTCTAACTCCTGAAATAGGAAATGAGGACAAAAGTTACTGTTGAATTTTGTATCAAAAGGAGAGACTCTGTTCATTTGCAGACAGTTTTTAATGCATTGTCTTGACTCTTCAGAGAGTCTGTCCTCAAGGCTCGCTATTACTCATATCAACACTGATTTATTTAAACTGTACATAGCTCAATAATCTTAGTTGAGATTTTGTTGTTGTTTGTTTTGTTTTTGACAAATGAATTACCACATCAATGTAATTAATATTCCAAGCTGTAGCATCTGGCTTGATTCAAATCCAAGCTCTAGAATCAAATCCTGACTCTAGAACCTGGGTCCAGGAACTAGGTTTTTCTATGGAAAACCTGAGAAATATGTCATCCATTCCTAATCTGTAAAATGGAGGTAATGAAGACCTATCTTTTACTATGGTGGCGAGGATCAAATGACGTGACAACAGTGAGACACATTCTCTAAACCTAACATGCACTGATAATACTAGCTATAGTTATTAATTTATATATTATTATTACTAATTCCCCAATTACTAATTTTATAGGTCTACATGCCTATAAAAAAAACAAAAGAAAAGAAAAGAGGAACTAATATGTATCCTACGTGAATATGATAGCCAATTGTGCTGGGGCATGTTCTCTTTGAAAACGCTATATTTAAAAAAACAAAACAAAAAAACATATTTCACTGAAGTTACCTTTTCACTCTCAAAAATATATTTATTCCAACAACCAATTCATTTAGAAAAAATGTTTAAAGTACAAAAGGTACACACAATGAAAAGTCTGGTATCTTGGTCATCTTGAGAGGCGCGTGCAGGGGAAATGTCTCCACAGCTGCCTTCATGGCACAATACAACAAAAACATGCTCTAGAGAGGACATGTTCTGGACTTCAGGCTCCTCCCATTTTAAAGCAGCTTCTTTTCCTTTTTTGGTCTCAAGTTCCTCCCCTGTTGAATGAAAGGATGGAGAATTTCTAGGGCCTTTCCTCATCCTAAAAATACTATGAAGAGGTCTTCAAATAATTATGAAGAGATTGTTCTATGCACAGTTTAAAGCTGAGCTTTGTCGGAAATTAAACTTTGATCAATAGGCATTTAGGACATTACAGTTACCACCACCAGTGATCCTCATGGCATCACTGGGCATGGTCCTCTATTCCTCAGCAGCATGAGCACCACTTGGCACTTGTTAAAGTGTATATGATTGCCCTCCTGCCAGACCTACTGAATATAAAAGCTCTGGAGAAGGGACCTCAGCAATCCATGATTGAATGAGGCCTCCAGGTGATTCTGAGGAATGCTAAATGTTGAGAACCACTGTTTTATACAGTAATTCTCCATACATTGTCTCACAACAAACTAGTAACACGCTTTATCTCTGAGATCTTTGGGCCCACTATGCTCATTGCCTGTCCAGTTTTTGTTAAAGAAAACGAAGTTCTGAGAAGTAAAATGACTTACCTAAAGTCCTATAGCTAGTAATAGGTCTGATTAGTGTCCATGTTTTCTAACACTTATATGCTTCTATGCCACAATAATGTTGCCTTGTCCTGCCCTCCAGGACCTTTCAGCCAATGGGATGGAGACAAAGTATATATAGAACAAATTAAAATCATGGTAAAGGAAATTAAGTGGGAAGTATCTGTAGGGCCTGGCATCATGCCTGGTACATCATAGATCTTCAGTAAATGTTTGCTAAACAATTAATGATTATTGTTGTAATGATATTGACACCATGCATTACTACACTACACATATATGCACGTACAAAGTGAGGCCTATACAGCCCAGGGAGCCTGTCAAATGCAGGTATGTGGGACCTTGACCCAAATGATTGGAATCTGTGGATGTGGGTTTCCTTGAAAATCTGCATTTTCACCTCAGGTGATGCCCATGACCCCAAAAGTCCCAGAAACACTTCTTCATTACAATAACCAACAAGACAGGTATTGGTAACAGACCTTTCACAGAGGAAATGCTGCTGGAGATGTAATAAACATTGCTCTAGGTCACGCCACTAACAAGCGTCAGTGACAGTAAGGCTTTGAAGATAACTGTGACTCCAAAAGCCTGAGTTCTTTTCTCGGTGACTGTGGAAGGAAGAGTGAGGAAGGAAAAGAGGATGGATGAAATGGAAGAGTGTGAGGGAAAGGAGGAAAAGAAAGGGAGATGGGGTGGGAAGAAGGCCAAATAATGGATAGAGAAAACAGAGTTCATTGAGAAGGGAAAGAGCCTTCAGGCTGAGGTTGTCAAATAATCCTTGCTGAAAGACCTAGGAACTGAATGAAGACTTATGAGCTTCTTTTCTTCTGTTTATCACATAATATTCATCCATATGGCCAAAAGTCTGCTTTTCAAACACAGGCTTCTTGAGCTTAAATTTTTTCAAAATCTATTTATTAAATATGTTGACTCCATTTGCTAAGAAACCACCTGAGAGGACTGAACACACACCCTCTTAGAGGTGAATAAGTACCCCAGATAAAAGGCCTGAAAGGGCATTCAGGGTTACATTCCTGCTGCTTTTTTCATGTCTGCATCAAGCTGTGTGCATTTGGAATGCCCTGGGTGCAAGGTTAATAAGTGGCCTAAAGATCAGAAACGGTCCTTAGGAATCACACAGATCATTTTACACACAGTGTCAGGTAATTATGAAAATCCAAAGCTACCCCCCACTTGCCAAGGAAGATGTGAATAAACTTGCTCCACACTGACTTTAATGTTGACTTTAACAGCTCAGTTCACTGCTATGTCTTCCTGCTCCCTCATGCAACTAATTGCATCCGTGTATTCAGTCTGTCTTTCAGGAAGTACTATAGCCTGTCTGCTATATGTCAGCACAAATCACTTGCATCATTTGAGCTTCAGAGTCAGGGCTGTAATCTGGCTTTAAAGCCTCCACCAGAATAAAAAAACTAGAAAACCCTATTTTCATTAAATTCTGTTGGCATGGCAACCACCAAGCAACATCATGGAGAATGCCTTAAATCCCACAGCAGTGTGTTAGCCAGAGTGAATCTGCAGGGAGCAGGCCATCTATAGAGGCTAAAAATAGACGTCTTACAGCAGGACAGTCCCCCACTCCTCCCCGATAGGAAGAACACTGTTATTTTTTTGCTACCTTTGGTGGGGTGGAACATGAGCCAGATGAGAGGATGGGCTATAATTTTCCACTTTGTAGGCTTTTCCGGCTAGTGCTTGAACGAAGAAGGTGGAGACCCAAGGTTTACTACCAGTTTCACTTCCATTTAGCTATGTGAGTTTTGATCCAAGCTTCTCTGGAGCCAAGATTTCTCTGGCCTTCAGGCAGGACCTAGACTGAAGTAAGGACTTCTCCAGTACCACAGTCCTAGTTGCTAGTTCAGTTAATGCATTTGTCATCTCCTTATGATGGCACAGATTGGGTGGCTAGAGGAGAGGCATGGCAGGTGGTCATGGTGGTGGTGGAGACATTTGTCAATAGGTGATTTGTCACAAAGTTGTTAGATCTCATTGTTTCCTGTAATATTATAACAACTCACATGTATTGAATCCCTACCATGGGCAAAGGGTGATTCTAGGTGGATTTTACATTATATGCCATTTAACCTTCCTAATAAGGCTAGCAGAAAAGTATTACTTGCATCCCTATTTCATAAATGAGGAAACTAAGTCATAAAGAGGTAACTAGATCACTTTTTACAGAGATGATAAATTATATAGCTAGGATTTGAACCCAGGCTACCTAAATTAAGAACATAGATGCCTGACTATTATTCCACTCTATCTCTAGTGCCTAGATCCTTGCGTGGTCCCCCAAGTGTCCACAGAAGCTAAGGAGGTTGTCAGCACTTATAATTCACAAATTTTTAAGCCCTTTCCTTTCTTGATAGTTTATAATGTGAAGAAAAATCTTTGGGATGTCTTTCCTGAGCAGAATGGTTTTAGGAAAGCTAGAAAATATGTTGCTATGGAGTAAAATATACAGACAAAGGCACAGTTAAAATATGGAAATTGTTAAATAATTATGTAATTATGTGAAGAATAAATTGTGGAACTGATGCTCTGTCAAAATAGGTACCTAAAATACATAGGCAATTTTATTCTACTATTTTTGGTGAAAGTTACATTTGTTTTTAGAAGCAGAGAAGAAAAAAGTCCTTGTAACGAGGGACAAGTGAGCTGAACTTGAAGATAAAATATACATAGATATTTTTCCTATATATAAAAGGAAACACATGGTATACACTAAAACCTGGCTACACTCATAACCCAACAGTATCATATGCATCTTTTTAAATGCGTTACCCAAATGAAGGTATTTGAATGTTTGACTAAAGTCATTTTTACCTTTTTTTGGCTATAGAAATAATTCTTCTAATTGGAAAAAAAGAATCTCCTTCCTTAACCATAGGTTATACTAACAGCTGTATTTTACTAAGCAGATCATAGCTAAGATTTTAAGTGAGTTAAAAATGTAACTTGTTTGGAATGTTATTATTATTACCAGGTTTAATTCTTCCAGTTTAATTCTTCTTTAAAAATAAGTTGTTAGATCATTTCAAACTTTTTATTGGAAACTAATTACATAGTAAGTCTTATCAAAGGTCTTAATTTCTGATGAACTTTCACAACTAGACATACCTATGAAACCCACATGCAGTATTCCTGTCATATTTATCCCCCTTCCCTAAGAGCCTCATCATCCTAACTTCGAACAGCATGGATTAGGCTTCCCTCTGTGCCTCAGACAAGCTCAATCCTATTGTGTCTGCCTTTTGGTCAACATTGTGTTTGTGAGGTTCACCATATTGTTGAGTGTAGTTGTGGTTTGTTCATTCTCATTGCTGCATAATATTTTATCAGGTGAATATGTTCCATTTATTTATATATCATACTGACATTGAGCATTTGGGTAGGTTCCAATTTGGGGGTTGTTGTGAAAGCTGATATGAACATTCTAGTGAGATACTGAGTACACAAACAGATAAATGGCCAGATCACATAGAAAAACAGAACTCTGACCCTCAACATCTGCAGCAATCATCCAGGAAGCTTGGCCCCTGAATGACCAAACCTGATCTTTACTGCCAGTTTCCCTAATTTTTGGCCCTACTTCTACCTTAGGATCAGCCCAACGTGCTCTTCTAACCAATCAGATCGGATTGGTCAGATTCCGCTTAGTCCACCTGCAGCTGCCTTGTGCCAGCAACTTCCAGTTGAGGCTTACTTGAATCCTTGTCTTTTTTCTATCAATAAGCTTTTCCACTCCTCTGCCTGCCTTTGAGTCTCTGCCAAATGCAAGTGACAGTGGCTGACTCCCTTGCCAGAGAAAGTTCTGAAAAAATAGCCTTTGCCTTTTGTAATTTCCATATTTATTTTCCATATTAAGATATGTCTTTTGTGAGCACGTGTACACATTTCTGGATATATATGTACACATTTCTGGATATATATGTATTCACCTAGGAGTGAAATAGCTAGGTCATAGAGCATGTGTATGTTTTTCTTTATTAGACATTACCTAATAGTATTTAAAACTTTTATACCAATTTACAAGCCTACCAGGAATATATAAAAATTCCAAATACTGCCCAATCTCTCCAACTCTTGGAGTTTTCTGACTTTAATTTAGTATTTTGTTATATGAGTAGTGGTATCAAATAAGCGCCTATTTGGCTGGTTAAAGGAACGATAAAAAAAAATGTTTTCTTGTCTTGATTCATTGAGTAGTTTGTATTTTGATGTTATTATAAATAGCATATTGAAAAAATGTAATTTTCTGTTTGCAGATTACATATAGAGCATTTTTAAATAATGGCCCTGTATTCAACATTATAGATTCAATTATTAATACAAATATCATTTGTAGATTCTTTTGGATTTTTCTTGACATATATTCATGATATCTATAAATAAGGACAGTTTTATTTCTTTCTTTCATATCTCTTTTTTAAAAAATATTGCAATGGCTAGGACTGCCAGTAAAATGCTAAATACATGTATTAATAGCTGGCCTTCTACCTCATTTGTAATCTTAGAAGGAAATTTTTCAGTATTTCAACATTGGATGTGTTGTTTGCTATTGAGTTTTTGTAATATTCTTTACTTGTTTAAGAAGTTGTCTTTTGGGCGGCGCCTGTGGCTCAGTGGGTAGGGCACCGGCCCCATATACCGAGGGTGGCAGGTTCAAACCCAGCTATCCCGAACTTCAAAATGAAAAAGTAGCTGGACGTTGTGGTGGGTGCCTGTAGTCCCAGTTACTTGGGAGGCTGAGGCAAGAGAATCGCCTAAGCCCAGGAGTTGGAGGTTGCTGTGAGCTGTGTGATGCCACGGCACTCTACCCAGGGCGATAAAGTGAGACTCTGTCTCTACAAAAAAAAAAAGAAGAAGAAGAGATGTAAAGTCTCCATCTAAAAAAAAGTTGTCTTTTATTTCTGGTTTGCTGAAAGTTTTAAAAATATACAACAGACAGGGTGGGGAGAAATTTTATCAAATTATTTCTCTGCATCTGTGAAGATGTTCATATAACCATTCTCCTTTTGACGTTAATGTGGTTGTGTTAATTTTTAAATGTTGAACCAATCTTGCATTTCTAGAATAAATTCGATTTATTTAGCATTAGATTCAATTAATTCAATTAATTGATTGGTCTGTTATTTTCTTTCTCACAATGTATTTGTCAGGTTTGGAATTACAGTTATACTAGTCTCATAAAAGGGACATGAAGAAAACAGTTCTCTCTTCTGTTTTTGGAAGAAATTACCTAAGATTTGTGCTATTTCTCTCTTAAATTTGTATAAGAATTTACTAATAAAGTCATGTGGGCCTAGACTTTTCTGTGGGGGAGAATTTTAAATAATGAATTAAATATCTTTAATAGATATTGACCTATTCAGATTTTCTACTTCTCACAGTTTGGGTAAATTGTATGTTCCTAGGAATTTATCCTTTTCAAACTTAAATTGTCAAATTAGCTAATGTTAAAATGTTCCTAATATTATCTTATTATCTTTCTTATGTCTATTGGATCTGCATTACTTCTCTCTCTCTCTTTTTGTAATTTGTGCCATTCTTCTTTTGCCTGAGAAGTCTTGAGATGGGATTATACATTTTATTAACCTTTAAAAATACTCAATTGTTGCTATTCTGGTATTATTAATTACATGTCTATTTTGCCTTTCACTGATTTCTTTTACCTTTATTTTCCTTTCCTTTACTTTCTTTAAATTTAATTTGCTTGTCATTTTTCAGCTTCTTGAGATTGAGACTTAAATGATTATTTTTAGATTTTTTTTTCTTTTTTGCTATATGCATTTAAAGCAATGTATTTCCTTTTATGCATGCTGTAGCTCAGTAAAAGCTTTGTTACGTTGTGTGTTCCTTATGATTTGGTCAAAAGTTTTCTAATTGTCATTTTTATTTCTTTATTTATTGTTTAGTTTGAAAATTTATGGTTTAATTATCAAGCAGTTACCATTATTCTAGTAATAATTTTGTTATTTTTCTTCCTTTGTAATATTCTAGAAAGGTACCATGCTGTGAATGATTGATTCTACTTTTTTCCAAATTTATTGAGTCTTTCTTTGTGATTTGGTAAAAGACCCATTTGTACTTGAAAAAGAAGACAAATTCCGTCATCATTCGAAGCAGTATTCTACATAAACAGATTAGGTCAAGTTGGTCAATTGTGTTGTTTTCACAGATTTTTTGGTAGACTATTTTTTGAATTCTGTTGCAAATTTTCATTGTGAATGTGGATTTATTCATTGCTTCTTTTAATTCTGTTGATTTTTTATCATTTATCTTAGTTTGGGCTGCTATTATGAAATATCATCAACTGGGTAACTTTCAAACAACAGATATTTATATCTAATTGTTCCAGAGGGTGGGAAGTCCAAGATCAAGACACCCTCAGACCTGGTGTACGGTGAAGCCCTGATTCCTCCTAAATGATAACATATTGCTCTGTCATCCTATGGTGGAAGAGACAAAGCAGCTCTCTGGGGCCAAAGAGCACTAATCTTGTTTACGAGGTCTCTGCCTTGATGATCTAGTCACCTCCCTAAGGCTCACCACCTGAAACTATTGCATTTGTAATTAGATTTCCATAAATGAATTTGGGGGGGGCAAACATTGATACTATAGTAATATTTGAAGCTCTGTTACGGAATTTACACAAATTTGATGTGTGACATCTTCCTACTGGATTATCCTTATTATGATTATGAGATCTCCTTTTTTATGGTAATTCTTTTTACATAGAATGTATGTTGTCTGATTTCAGTGTAGATACTCCTCAATTTATGATGTGGTTATGAATGAATAAACCTATAATCATTTGAAAATATTATTAAGTTGAAAATACATTTAATACATCTAACCCACCAAACATCATAGCTTAGCCTAGCCTGCCTTAAAAGTGCTTAGAACACTTACATTAGACTACAATTGTACAAAATTGTCTAACAACACAGTATGCTGTAAGTATCAGTTGTTTACCCTCATGATTGTTTGACTGACTGGGAACTGCAGCTTGCCGCCACTGTCCGGCCCTGCAAATGTATCTTACTGCATATTACTAACCCAGGAAAGGATCAGAATTCAAAGTACATTTTCTATTGAATTCATATTGCTTTTGCATCATTGTAAGGTCGATAAGTCATAAGTCAAACCATTCTAAGTCAGAGACTGTCTGTATAAGCACACCATCTTTCATCCATGTGGTGTTTGCATGGTGTTCTAGTCACCATACAAATACACCATGCAAACACTAAACAGCTGATTTTGTGAAGGTTCTCCAAAGGACAGAACCAATAGGATGTGTATATTTGACTTATCTGTATATATATATGAAGGGGGATTTATTAGGGGAATTGGCTCACATGATTAAAAAGGTTCGGAAGTCCCACGACAGGCCATCTGCAAACTGGAGACTCTTGCCATCCCAGAAGTGTGTACTGTGGCTCTGCCCCACGTCCAAAGCCTTGGACCCTGGCAAGCTGATGGTGTAATTTCCAGTCTGGGGCTGAAGGACTGTAAACTCGGAGAGTCCCTGGTATAAGTCCTGGAGTCCTAACGCCCCCAAATTTGGAATTTTGATATCCAACAGCAGGTGGAGGAGAGTGTCCAGCTCCAGGAAAAAGAGAAAGAAAATCCTTTCTTCTCCTTTATTGTTCTGACTGGGCCCCCAGCCAAATGTAGGATGCCCTCCCCAGTCATACTGATGGCATATCTTCTGTATTCAGTCCAGTGACTCACACTCCAATTTCCATAGAAATACCTCACAGACACCCAGAAGTAATGGTTTACTAGTTTCTCAATCCAGTCAAGTTGATACCTAAAATAAACCATCATAAATATCCCATTTGTCAACTTGGCATTGATACGAACTCCTTTGAACTATAATTATTTTCCAAATAAAGACAATAGCAAGATAGCAGTTCTACCTCACATGATACAACTTCCTGTATACAGTCAAAAACACACAATCCCTTTCTCAGAAAAGGACATAAAGTCCTTGGGTGATGTTTGCTTTTCTCCTGATATTTCATAACTATGACATAAAATTAACAATTCTTAAATACTGATATAAAGTCAATATATCTTATGTTACATGATAAGAGAGAAATAAGAACGGATGTTTGCTTAATATATGTACACAAACACACAAATGTATTCTTAACAATAGAAAGGAAATACTCCTAATAATTACAGTCCTTTTCTCTGTAACTGGTCATGTGGTCTTAGCTGGTATTTATAACTACCTTCTTCTACTAGCTGTTTTGTATTCTCTGTGCCTTCGACGAGCACCTCAGATGGTTGTGGTTCTTTAGCTGGGGGAGGGGGGAACCAAAATCTTCATTCTTGAAAGGGGTCTGCGCCATTCATAGTCCTGCTTGGCTTGGGAGGTTGTAATTTCACATTGACATTAATCACAGGGCATGACAATACTAAGAGACACCCTTAAGAGAGCTCCTGTATTCCAGGGATACTCTTCCTTACCTCCATTGCAGAGTAACACTCCACTCTCCCCTTGGTAGTCTGTATCAAACACCCTGCCAACATTGTTATTTCCTTCTCTAGCCTGTTGACTAAGAGGCACAAGGAGCCCAGTGTGGCCAGGTGACAGTCTAACTTCCAGTTCAAAAGAATCATTGTTTTGTCTCCTAACAGCCAAATTCCTTCCTCTGGAACTAAGACCTTTATGCCAGAAGAACATAAAATCATGGAACAAGAAGCAAATAGACATATTTTGCAAGTGGATCACTAGAGGTAATAGTGAGTGGTGCCCATCCCATTTCTACCTTTTGATTCCCGGACCCAGGAATCCTGGCTATGGAAGAAACAGCACCATATGGCAGATGCTGATTTAGGGTATACGCAGCCTTCTGGAGAATCTTTCCTTAGCCTGAAAAAGTATTGTCACCAGGCAGGTGCTATATTTGCAACTTCAAATGCTATCCCACCATGCTGTCCAGCATCCCGAAGCAAGCCGGCCGCTTCAGGATGCTGGGAACGATGAAGCATTGTAAGAACAGTGAATTCCATCAGCGTAAGTCCATTTCTGCACACCTTTGGCTGTGAAGTGAGTTACTACTTGATCAGAAGCAATGCTATGTCAAATACCATGAGGATAGATAAGGCATTCTACAAGTCTACAGGCGGTAGTTTTGGCAGAAGCAGGGCAAGAAAATTTCATATGCAGGGCAAGTATCTATTTCAGTAAGAAGAAAATGTTGCCCTCTTCAAGATTGAAGCAGTCTAGCATAATCAACCTTCCACCAGGTAGCCAGTTGAGGACTCTAGGGAGTGATGTCACATCAGAGTCTCAGCCTTAGTCTCTGCTGCTGATAGACTGAGCAGTTAAGATAGCCATAGTCAGGTTGGCCTTAGGGAATATTAGTCCCTGTTGCTCAGCCCAAACATAACCTCCATTTCTTCTCTCATGGCCACTTTGTTCATGAGCTCACTGGGCAGTGACAGGGGTGGCTGAAAAAATATTCATAGGATGGGTTATCCTGTCCAACTGTGACCTGCTGAGGTCACCCTTTTTTGAGCATTCACATCAGACATAAATATCTTCACATCTTTTGCCCACTCAGGGGGGTTTTACCTTATACCTTTCCATCAAATTTCTTTGCCATCAACTTTCCAATCACATTCCTCACAAGTCCCTGACCATCGAGCCAAATCATAGGCTACAGCCTATGAATTGACATATAATTGAATGTCTGACCATTTCTCCTCCGAGGAAAGTGCACAACTGGTTACACTGCCTGAAGTTCTGCCCTTTGAGATTTCCCTTCACCGCTGTCTTTCAGGGATGTCCCCAAAAGAGGCTGTAGTACTACCACTATCCACTTTCAGGTGGCGCTTGCATATTGTGAAGAACCATCTGCGGTGGTGCCTGTGGCTCAAAGAGTAAGGCAGTGGCCCCATATGCTAGAGGTGGTGGGTTCAAACCTGGCCTCATCCAAAAGCTACAGGGGGTGGGGGGAAGAAGAACCATCTATAAAGCAGGCACTAGCCTTCTCCTCTTTTGTCATCCTTCAAA
Organism: Arctocebus calabarensis; assembly: GCA_963573935.1. Taxonomy (NCBI): domain Eukaryota; kingdom Metazoa; phylum Chordata; class Mammalia; order Primates; family Lorisidae; genus Arctocebus; species Arctocebus calabarensis. Next base: position 50,836 of record CAUYON010020405.1, read on the forward strand.
GCAATTTTGGAACTCTTTTTCTGGAATGGCCACCAGAGCAATTGTCATACAAGGTCTGACAGTTAATTTTGCCAGTTCATCCTAGAAAAAGAGACACATAACTCATTGCTGAATGGGAATGGTCACCTTTGAGGTAGTCCCCTTAGGAAGCTATGCACAGATGTCAGTGCCTAGTCCAGCCTTCAAAGCACTTTTTGCACAATTTTGTGGCTTGGTGCAACAAATAACACCCAGTTCATGATAGGTAGCTGAGCTGATGGTCCACATTTGAGTGTTCAGTTTCCACCAAAGACCAGTAGCAAGCCAAAAGCCGGCTCTCAAAAGTAGAGTAGTTGTTTGTGAATGATCGCAGGACCTTGCTCCAAATTAGCTAAGGGTCTCCACTGCAACTTATCTATGGGGATCTTCTCAAAGGCTCCAAACAGCATTCTATCTGCCACTGTCACCTTAAGTACCATTAGATCAGCTAGATCATGACCCAAGTGGCAGAGCATCTTGCACAGACCTTCTGTTCTGGGTGCCTCTCAAAGCTAGCAGCATTTTGAGTCAACTCTTTAGATGAGCCAAAATAATTATCTAAATGAGAAATGTGTTGCCTCCCAAATCGAAATATGTCCTTTAAGCTCTTGTGCCTCTTTCTTGGTTATAGGTGGGGCCAGATGTAGCAACTTATTCTTCACCATTGAGGTGATATCTTGGCATGCCCCACACCAGTGGACTCCTAGGAATTTCACTAAATTAAAAATCCCCTGAATTTTAGTAGAATTTATTTCCCTCTCTGTAAGTCCAAAATAGTTGCTAGTTGATGCTCACTAGGTCCAATGAGCATAATGTCATCAATATCATGGACCAACGTGATATCTCATGGAAGGGAAAGGTGATCGAGATCTCTGCAAACTAAATTATGACATCAGGTTCATTAGTTGATACATCCTTGAGGTAGGATAGTGAAGGTGTATTTCTAACCTTGCAGCTAAAAGAAAACTGCTTCTGATGATTCCTATTGTGGGCAGATATGGAGAAAATGGCATTTACCAGATCAAAGGCTGCTTACCAGGTATCAGGAGATGTGTTAATTTACTCAAACAATGGGCCTTCATCTTTTATAGCAACTGCAATTAGATTTGCTACTTGGTTAAGCTTTGAACAATCCATTGGCATTCTTCAGGACCTATCTGACTTCTGAACAGGCCAAATAGGAGAGTGAATGTTGACATGGTGGGAATCAGCACGCCTGCATCTTTAAAGTCCTACTCCATGCTTTGTGTTCTGCTGGCCTAGAGGTCTTTGTTGCAGAGGGAGGAATTCTGTCACCAGGAGACACAACATTGATTTCATTAGACTAGAAGTTTAGACTGCCACCTGGTCACACTTGGGCTGCTTATGCCTAGAATCAGCAGGCTAGGAAGGTAGTTAGCATGTTGGCTGAGATAACTGATACAGATTACCAAAGGGAAATCAGATTATTATTCCACAATGAAGGTAGGGAAGGGGATACCCAGAAATCCCTTTGGATGTCTCTTAATATTACCATGCCCTGTGATAAAGATCAATGGTAGATTACCTAAAATCAATCATCACACATGGCATGTTTTTGTATTTTTTATTATCAACTTTTCTGTGTCTTTATATTTAAGTGTGACTCTTGTTAGCACAGTATAGTTGTTGTTTATTCCAATCTCACAATCATAAGTCTGTACTCTTTTTATTTACATCAGTTACAATTAATGTAATTACTGACATAGTTGAGTTCATACACATATTAATATATACATTGTTGGTATTCATTTTTCATTAGAGTCATCTATTTTATATTTTTATTTTCCTATTTCTCTTTCCTTCTATAGATTAACCAAACTTTTAAAACAATTATTCCATTTACCCCTTCTATAATCTTGTAATCGTATACCATTAAACTATTCATGTAGTACTTCTAAATATATAACATACAACCTTGACTTATAACAGCCTAATACAAGTTACAGTTTATGCTATTACCTTTTCCCCATTTTTGTGTTATTTTATATATAATTTAAATCTCAGATGACATATGGTTATTGTTTTGTACAACTAATACTCATTTATATTTACTAATTTATTCCTCTTGTGTTCTTTATTCCCATATGCTTTTTTTTTTTTTTTTTTTTTGCTTGTATTTGAGAATATTTTCTTCTGGCTGAAGATTTTTTTTGTAAGACTTGTCAGGTGCAGTAGTGAGAAGGAAGCATGAGAAAAAGTTCATGTAACTGTGAACAATCAGTTGAGATATCTTACTACCTTTGAATCAGCCTGAAGGTATCTCTTTAATTACTTTTAGTAAAGATCTTATGTCACAAGTTCCCTTAATTTTGTTTGTCTGAAAATATGCTTATTTTCCAGTTAATGTTAAAATATATTTTCGCTGAATATAGAATTCTAAATTAGCAACTATTTGATTTTTAGCTTCCAAAGATTTCATCAATTATCTCGTAACTTTCATTATGTAGGGGCTGCTGTGTGTACCATCCAGACTTTTCTTTGAGATCCAAGTGTTTACTCCTTCTCTTACTAGGAATATTAGATGCTGGTAGCTCACAGCTTTTTCCCTCCCTAAGTAAGAATCACCCTTGGATGAGAACAAAGTCTTGTTCAAGACATTGAACAGGGAGGATTCACATTTAATGACTGCTTGATATGAGTGTGCAAAGATAGTCTTCAATTCAGTACACATCTGAAGGGCTTTTGCAATTCCTGAGTCCTCCACGGTCTTGGCTGAGGCCACTGTTGATACTGCATTAGACTAACTTCTCTGTCTGTCTAGTGTTGGTTTCTTTTTTCCCTCAAAGGTAATGTTCCTGTTGTCAAGCTCAAATAAATTTTCTACATACAAACATCTGTGTTTTCCAGCCCCCCAAGATTGTTCCTAGTGATTTTCATCCCTTGGTATTCAGGACCTTGTGTAGTCCCTTTCTCATTGAATTAGAGTGTATTTTTGTAAACAATAGACAAGTATAGTAGTGGTGGTATAGAACTTCCCAGGCTAGATATCAATGGCTTTGCAGTTTCACCTTTTTCTCTAGAGTTTCTCATCCTGAGAAAAGTGAGCCACCAGACAGTGAGGGCACCCAAACAGCCCCCTGTAGAGGCCAGCGTGGAAAGGAAAAGGAAAGAAGTCCAGCATCAACTTGATAACTTTGTAAAGGAGCCTTTAGAAATAAATTCTCTCTCTCTCTCTTTTTTTTTTCAAGACTGAGTCTCCATTTGTCACCCTCAGTAGAGTGCCATGGTGTCACAGCTCACAGCAACCTCAAATGCTTAGGCTCAAGTGATTCTTTTGCCTCTTTTGTCTCTGCCTTCCAAGTAGATGGGACTACAGGTGTCTGAACAATACTCAGCTATTTTTAGTGATGGTGTCTTGCTCTGGCTCAGTCTGGTCTTCAACTCCTGAGCTCAAGCAATCCACCAGCCTTGGCCTCCTTTGGATGACTGCAGCCCTAGCTAACATATGGATGTGATATCATAGGAGTCCCTGAGCCAGAATGTACCAACCAACCTAAACCCACAGAAACCATAATAAATAAAAAATTGCTTTTTTTGTTTTAATCTGGTGGGCTTTTGGGGTGATTCTTTTTTTGCACAAGAGTCGATAAATATAGATTTTGATAATTGAAAATTGGGTGCTGCCATAATAAAAACCTAAAAATATGGTGATAGTTTTGAGACAAGTTGGTGGGAAGAGCTGATAGTGTAAAGACTAAGCTGACTCCATTTTATTAAAACTAACCCCATCTTGTTCCTCAGCCTTCATTTTGCAGCAGCATGCATACCAAAAGCATTAAGTAACTCACTCCCTCCTCCACCCCTCGTCCTTGTGTCTGCCCCGAGTGATAGCAGCTCCTTCCCAGACTAGCCAAGGACAAGTATTACTCAGTCCCCTAGACCTCTATCAGCTCACCCCACACCCCTCCCTTTTTCCTTTCTGTACCCTTAAGAACCCCCTCCTTTTCCAGGCCGTGGGCTTCTCCGTTTTCCTGCTGTGCCAGGTGTGAGAAACCCCCAGCCTGGGCTGATTTGTAAATAAACCTCTTGCTATTGCATCGGATTTAGCCGCTCGGTGATTTATGTGGGGGATCCCTTGAGCTGGGCACAACAATAGGACCATAAGGAGTTTATTAATGAAACCTAAATGCTACTTGAGACAGTTAATGAAAACTGGATGGTGCTCAATGAGGAGATGAGGTAAGAAATTAAACAAAAGTAAAGAAAATGTTACACTAGAAAAAAAAAGAATGCTTATTATGGAGTGATGGGAAGCCTATCCATATTGTTGTCTGAAATTGGAATGGAAAATTTTAAACATGCCCAGTTAACTGAAAGAAATCACTAAAAGGATTTCAAGACAGAGAGTGTTAAATGTATTGCCAGTCTTCTACTTGCAGCTCATTGTAAAATACAAGAGAGGAGAGATAAGCTAGGGGAAGAACCATGAAAAATTTTAAAATCCAGGGCCTCCTGGGTTTGAAATCAAAATTGTTTCCTATTCCAAGACTTGCAGATGGCAAATAATGCTAAAATTAAGAAATGGCTTTTAAGCATATATCCATTCTCAGGAAAAACATAATCTAAAGATGAAGCAGATGGCATGACTGTAAAATCCTTTGTTAAGAGGGAATGAAAATCTGAAGCAATTCCTCAGAGAAAAAGTCCTGTAAGAATTTGAGGAATGTGCTTTGTAAATCCTCTCTGTTAATAATAACGCTTCTAAGTATCTTGGAGATGTTGCACCTCAATGACGGGAGAAGAACCCCAAGGTGAAGAAAATCTTCTATTATAGTAAATACATTTGCAGGTGAGGCTTTTGTCTAAAGACATTGGTGGGTGTGACTTTGTATAATCGAGTAAACTCTAATAAGATTCATAGGAGACCAACAAATTTTTTTAAAGAATTGTTCTAATTGCAATAATATGTGAACTAAAAGGGACCAAAACAGTACAAGATAACAAGTAGTTTTTGGACTCCCAAATTTTCTGAGTCAGAAGGAAGGCTGAGATAAACTACTCAGCTGAAAATATGTACTACCATTTGTAGCAGAGGAAAGCTAATTTAGAGGTGTAACTGAAGCAAAAGCTCAATGCGTGGGCCCAAGTGCCATCAAGAACCATTTTTAAAGTCATAACCATTCAGTCATAAGACTGAATCCTGAATCCTAATAAATGGATTGTGACATGTGCCCTGGTATATTTTAGCATTGATATGTACCAGTGATTCCTGTATGTTTCTTCTCATTTTTCTCTTTTTTTAATGGGGGAAGGTCTATACTATTTATATTGTCCTTGCTTCACCATTATAATTTGGGTTATTTGGGGAATATGTCTTTACTTCAAAGGTGTTCAGATCAAGGAAAACTACTCTACAGGCTATATATGAAGAACAATAATCAGGGAACTTTACCTGCATTTGGACCTAATCAGATGATGCTATCATAGGCTTCTAGCTAATGCAAGGCTGTTATATGATGAAACTTTTGAGATCCCTAAGAGGCAGTTTATTTTGCATGGGAGAAGGACATGAATCACTGGGGGTCAGAGAACCAACTATAGTAGTCAGACTATACTACCCCTTGTTACTTATGTTTTTGGTTAATACCCTTCCACATTGAATCAAGGCTGACCTATGTGGCCAATAGAACACTGGAGTTTAATTGTGTGTTGCTTCCTAAGATAGATCATAAAAAGCATTGTAACTTCTTTCTTGATTCCTTAGATCATTCTATGTGGAGGAAGCTAGCTGCCAGTTCATGAGGACATTTAAATAGCACCATCACAAGAAGCCCTAGGGACGAATAGCAGCCAAACTTGTCAGCCAGGGGGCTTAATATCCTTGAAAGTGAATCTTTGAAAACCAGCTGAAGTCACATTGTTTAATGACAGCAGACCCAGTCAACATCTGACTGCAATTCTATAAAATAGCCTAACCCTTAAGTATAACTCAACCAAGCTATTTCTAAAATCCTATGGTTCCCCACAAAGAGAGAATAAATGATTGATATTAAGCCATTTTGGAGTGATTTGTTGATTCTTTATGAAGCAATATCACTAATACACCATCTCAGATACAATTTCCATTTATATGCACATTAACCTTTTGAGTATTTCTTTCTTTTTTTAGACAGAGTCTCACTCTGTCATTCTGGTTAGAGTGTCATGGCATCATCATAGCTCACAGCTGCTTCAGTCTCTTGGGCTCAAAAGATCCCCATGAGAAACACAAAGCCAATCAAACTAAGACATACCCTAATTTGGCAAGTTATCAATTTATTGCCTCTCAAAACCAAATTCAATATGGGCTCCATAATTATGGTCCAGACTTTTAATGAGCATGTCTATTATACAGCAAGCACAGTATTAAGCTTTGTCAACAGTATGTGCTGGAGGGAAACTACAGGTAGAAAAGGGAGCTTCTCTTCCTGGTCCAGTTTGCTGCTGTTTTGTTTCTAATGAGTCTTGCTGTGCAGCCTGTCAGCTACAAATATGTGAGAACATCATAGCTTTACTCTGTCCCTACTGCAAGGGAGCATCTACAGTCCCTCAATGAACTTGCAGCTCTGTCTTGGGTCTGGTGACCAGTTGGAGGCATTCCAACTCCCTCTTCTTGACTGTCCATAGGCCTCTGCTCATTTGATTCCCCCAAGGTTGTTTGATGCTGTCCAAAGATTGTGGACCAACTCTGGGCCACAATGCAGTGAACTCTGCCATTCAGTGGGCAACCTTCTTCAGTGAGGATTGAATGCCAGCCTTTGTGGTAGGACTCCTCTTTCTAATTCCTGTCCTTCATTGTATACTCCCCTTCATCCCTAGGGTATCTTTTTAAGGTCTTTTTATATGATGAGTAATTTTTCTCTTGCTGCTTTTAAGGTTCTCTCTTTGTCTTTGTCTTCTGACAGATTGATTATGATGTATCCAGACATGGAATTCTTTGAGTTTATCCTGCCTGAAGTTTGTTGAGCATCTGGCATGTGATGATTAATGTTTTTCATTAAATTTGAAAACTTTTTTGCCATTATTTCTTCAAATGTTCTTTCTATCATGACCCACTCTTGAGCCTGTGTGTATGTTGGTATGCTTGATGGTTTACCATGATTTTCTGTGGGTCTTTTTTTTTTATATATTATTCTAATCTTTTGGGTTCTTAGAATTTTAATTGACTTGTCTTCAAGTTTGCTGATACTTCTACCAATTCAAACTAGTTTTTAAGTTCTTCTGATGACTTATTCATGTCAGTTATTGCATTTTTAAACTACAGAATTTCTACTTAGCCCTTTTTTGTTGTTATTTTCACCTCTTCATTAATATTTTCTATGTGGAAAGATATCATTCTCCTATTTTCCTTTGTTCTGTAAATATAGTTTCATTCTTTGAACATGTAATAGATAATTTAAATACATAATTATCTAATAAATTCAACATCTGAATTCTTTGATAGTTTCTGTTAGCTGGTTTTTTTTTTTCCTATATCAATACAGGGGCCAATGTTCTTGTTTCTTTGCATGACATATTTTTTACTGAAAATTAGACATTTTATTTTATTTTTATTTTTATTTTTGGAGACAGAGTTTCACTATGTTGTCCTCGGTAGAGTGCTGTGGTGTCACAGCTCCAATTCTTGGGCTTAAGCAATTCTCTTACCTCAGCCTCCCAAGTAGCTGACACTACAGGCGCCTGCCACAACACCTGGCTATTTTTTTTTGTTGTAGTTGTCATTGTTGTTTGACAGGCCCAGGTTAGTTCAAACCTGCTGGCCCTGGTGTATGTAGCCAGCACCCTAACCACTTAGCTACAGGCGCCAAGACTGAAAATTAGACATTTTAAATAATATTATGTGTTACTTGCAGAAAGCTGGACTCCCACAATAATTATGTTTGTTACTGTTTTTGTTGTTATTGCTATTTGTTTAGTGACTTTTCTGTACCAATTTTGTAAAGTCTGTATGTTTGTCTTATCACGTGCAGTCATTGAAGTCTCTGCTCAGTTAGCTTAGTGGTCAGTTAATGATGGACAGACATTTTCTTACATGCCTTGAACCAATAAGGCTTCCAGCTCTGATGTGGTCAGCACATTGGATCATGCTTTCAATGCTCTGGCAGAAAGTTTAAAATACAGCTTTGCCTTTCAATTGCCACTTTCACTGAGCCTCAAGGTCAGCCAGAGGTAAAACTTAGAATCTCCTTAGATCTATGCTAGGAATGTGCACAGCCCTGGACATGCTCCCAGCCCTAGATATATGCATGCATGACCTACTCTATTTCTAGGTGGTTTTCAAAGGCCCCTATGGATATCTCATTTTCAAGTTTCATCCTTTAAGCTCTTATTCACCCTGTTCTTAGCCTTAGCTGGTAATGCTGCCTCAAGCAGCTGTGATGTTAAAAAAAAAGTCACCGTTTGTAACAAATGCCTGATGGCAGTGCTGTTTTAAGAGTGAGATCAAATAAAGATAAGCCCTGAAAATGGAATTTTTTACAAGCTGCTATACAAGTCAAATAGTCAAAATTCTGTACGGATGGAGTTTGGGGGAGTCCCAACTATGACTTCTTCAGGGGCTGATCCTAAAGTTGTGGTGTTGTTGGCTTTCAAGACCACTAGGAAGCTAAGGAAAAAGTTATGAGATTGAGGCAAATTAACGTTCCATGAGGTTCACTATTCTTTTAGAAATTCGGCTATTTTTCTTGAGTAATTACTCTTCAGATTGTTGCAAACCTTCAGTTAATTTCGAGAGTTCTAAAACAAGTCGATTTTGATAGTTTGTTCAGTGCTGCCATGGCTTTTATGGAGAAGCAGATTCTCAAAATTCTTTACCGTTTCAGAAGTAGATCATGATTTTTTAAAGTCTCATTTACCATCACATCAAGAAACATAAAATATTTACAAACGAGTTTAAAATTTTTGAGCAAGACTTGTATAAAAAAATGAAAATTTTAAATGCACTGTTGAAAGAAATTAAGAAAGACCTAAATAAATGGAAGGATGTACTATGTTCATGAATTGGAATGGTTAATATTGTCAAGATGATGTTTCACCCCAGGTTGATCTATAGATTCTATACTAAACTGAGAGAATGAAATTTTACATGAAAATTCATTGGGCCTGAAATAGTCAAATAATTTTGAAAAGGAATTCAGTTGAAAGACTTCAAACTTATTTCAAGGTTTGTTTTAAAATTGTACATGGTGTGGTATTACCGAAAGATCAATGAAACAGAATCTAGTGTTAAAAATAGAACTTATGTAGTGCTAATTAATTGTTAACTGCTTCGTTTAAATATGGTTCATTTGTCTTCGTCAAATCTCATGTTTAAATTTGATCTCTAGTGTGGCAGTGTTGAAAGGTGGGGACCTAACTGAAGGTGTTGGGACATGGGAAGGAATCCCTCATGAATAGACTGATGCCCTCCCTTGGGAGAAGGTGAATTCTCACTGTATTAGTTTAGAGCCGGGTATTAAAAGGGGACTGAAACCTCCCCATCTCCCACTTCCTCTTTTGCCATGTCATCTCTGCACATAGCAGTGTCTCTTCACTTTATGCCATGTATGGAAGCAGCCTGAGGTCCTCACCAGAGGCAAATACTTTCCAATCATCAGAATCATGGACCAAATGAACTTTTTTCTTTCTTGTTTTCTTTTTTTTTTTTTGAGACAGAGCCTCAAGCTGTCACCCTCGATAGAGTGTAGTGGCATCACAGCTCACAGCAACTTCCAATTCCTGGGCTCAAGCGAGTCTCCTGCCTCTGCCTCCCAAGTAACTGGGACTACAGGCGCCCGCCACAACGCCAGGCCATTTTTTGGTTGCAGCCGTCATTGTTGATTGGCGGTCCTGGGCTGGACTCGAACCTGCCAGCTCAGGTGAATGTGGCTGGCGCCTTAGCCCGTTAAGCCTCAGGTGCTGAGCCTGAACTTTTTTCTTTATAAATTACCCAGTGTCAGATATTCCTTTGTAGCAACACAAAAATGAACTACGATATCAACGAAAATAGCAACTTAGTTTACTTAGGAAATAGTCAAGGTTTTTCACTCTCAAAATGGTGCATTAACATCTGTATTCTCACATTAAAAAATAACATTAGACCCTTACTTTATGCAATGTATAAAAATTAACTAATAATGGATCAAAGGAGGTTCCTCTTGTCTGATTGCATTTGAGTTAGGAAATTTCCCCCCCACCCCACCTTCAGATTGAAACGGAAAGATTGCCTTTTTTCTTGGATCTCAAGCCTGCTGGCCATGGGACGGCAACTACATCATTGGTTGCCCTGGGTCTCTGGCTTGCCATCTGCGGATCTTGGGACTTGTTCATTATCATGTAAACAAATTCCTTATAATAAATCTCTTCATATATGCATATATATGAACACGTGTACATAATTACATTTGTAAGATTGGACAATGATGTTCCCACACTCATTCTAGAAAAAGTGCCACATGCCTCATTACTGAATATCATTATAGTCACATTTGAAGTACTTCTCTTGGGAAGCTATACACCAATGCAAGCGCCTAGTCCAACCTTCAAAACAATTTTTCTAGGATGACTTCACAAACTTTATTTTCAGACCTCATATGATGTCATGAGAGCTCTGTTGGTTGTTCTATAAAAAGAATTCCAAAATTGACTTGAAGGTTAGATGAGGTACTGGCATCAGTGCATAGCTTCCCAAAGGAAGTACTTTAAAGATGACCATGGTGATATTCAGCAATGAGGTATGTAGCACTTTTTCTAGGATTTGTTCATGAACTTGTCTAACTTCATATGTCATGTGGGTATTTGTGTGTGTGTGCATGTATCTTCTATTGATTTTGTTTGTATGAAGAATCCTAACACAACTACATATAAGTGGTATTAACATAAAAATCAATAAAAGAGAATGTAGGTTTCAAAAATAAAACATGGGTAGGATTAATTGATTATCAACAAAGGTGGCAAAGTATTTTATATACGAAAAGGTAGTTTGTTTCACAAATGGTGTTAAGACAATTGTATATCCATATAAAACATGTAATTTTACCCTTACATCAAAAATACACAAAAATGTTAACTTACAGTGGATTACTGACCTGAATAAAAAGCTAAAACTATAAAAATTCTAGAAGAAAACATTAGATTCATGGCTTAGGAGTAGTTTAATATCTCTTCAGCATGCAAAAAGCACTGCCACTCAAAAATTAAATCAATTAAAAAACTGATAAATTGGGCTTTATAAAAATTTTAAATTTCTGATTTTTGAAAGCATAGGAAAATGTAAAGCAAATTATGTGAAAGGAGAAAGTATCACCAATGCACACATCTGAAAAAAATTTGTATCTCGAATGTGTGTGTTTATAATGTATGCTTATAAGACATGTACATGTAAAGCCTCTTTAAAATGAAGAAAAATGAAATAGATATATCATAAAAAAAGATACATGATTGACAAAAAATTAAAAGATCATCTTTTGTCAACAGGTAAATGCAAACTAAAACCATAAGGGTATATCACTACACATCCACTAGAAAGGCTAAAATTTGAAAAAGTGAGCATGCCAAACATTGGTGAATATATGGAGCAATTGGAACGCATACATTTCTGATGAGAATATAAAATGAATATAATCACCTTGGAGAATAATTTGATATTTTTTAATAATGTTAAGAAAATTTACCAAATAAACCAGCAATTTTATTTCTTGGTATCGACTCAAGAGAAATAAAAATTTACGTCCATAAAACATTTACACATAAATGTTCAAAGCAGATCTATTCATTCTGGGTAAAAACTGGTAATAGTAAAAATGTTCAACAAGAAAATGCACAACACACAACGAATATTATTCAACAGTAAATGGCGCTTATCCTTGCAAAATGTGGATGAACCTTAAAAACATCATGCCGAGTGAAAGAAACCAGATATGAAAGAGGACGTGCTTTATGAAATTTTGCATATATGAAATTCTCAGAGCAAAACAAATTTACAGTCACAGAAAACTAGATCAGTAGTTTCTAGGGTCTAGGGGTCGGACACAGGGGCAATGACTGAAACGCATCATTTGAACCATATTTAAAACAAGTGCAGTTTATTATATGTAAATTGCACTTTAATAAAATTCTTAAAAAACAATATGAGAGATTGAACTCTGTCATTTAGATATTCACAGCCCAGCTCTCCAACAGCCCCATCCACATTACCCTCACTGCAACACAGTTTCAAATCTGGGGAATATCTTGAGATGGAGATCAGCTATGTGCTTGAGATGGGTCCCTTGCCCTGGCTGGTCCTTTTTTGTAAGTATGTAAAATTGCAAGAAATTTTACCTGGCTTTCTAATACTCAAATCTCCCATATAGCTCCAGAATTCACTGTTTTATTTTCTGTTGTTGATGTTGTGTTGTGTTATTTTATTTTGTTTTTTGAAGCTCCTCAAGTTTCTAATTTGTTACTGCAGCCCATGTGACCACTAAAGACAGATGGATGTCTCTTTTTTTTCCAGCAGACGGTCTCTGCTTTGGCTAAGCCAGACTATCATCCTGCCACCCACAAGTGGCAGATGCCTCCAGGGAAAGAAAAGCTGGTGACTGACAAATCTTCTGGGAAAGTTCTCTGAGAATTCATCTCATTCTTATGGTCCTTCTTAGGGGGTGAATATCTGTGTTCTTTCAAAAGTAAAGTGTTAAAACTCTAACCTCTGATGTGATGGTATTTGGAGAAGGGGTCTTTGGAAGGGAATTAGGGTTAAATGAGGTCATCGAGGTGAGGCCTCATGCGGGGATTAGTGCCCTTACAAGAAGAGACATCAGAGAGCTCCACTCTCTCTATCAATGTGCACACACCAAGAAAAGGCCATATGAAGACACAGCAAGAAAGTGGTCGTCTACAACGCAGGAAGACAGGCCTCACCGGATCTAGTCACTGCTGGGACTCCAGTCTCAATTTTCAGCCTCTGAAACTGTGATAAAATAAACTTCTGTTGTTTAAACTACCCACTCTGTTGTATTTTGTTATGGAAGTGTGAGCAGACTAAGACAGTTCTCATGGTTTTCACAAATCTTTTACACTTTAAAGAAATAAGATTTGGCTGGGCACAGTGGTTCACACCTATAATCCTAACACTCTGGGGGGCTGAGGTAGGTGGATTGCCTGCATTCAGGAGTTCAAGACCAGCCTGAGCAAGTGCAAGACCCCATCTCTAAAAAAAAAATAGCCAGACATTGTGGCGGCACTTGTATTCCCAGCTACTAGGAAAGCTGAGGCAGGAGGATCGCTTGAGCTGAAGAGTTTGAGTTTAACCCCACGGCACTATACCAAGGGTAACAAAGTGAGACTTTGTCTCAAAAAAAAGTTTGCGATTTATTTGGCCTTTTCTCCTATTGCAGCAGGAGCATTGGCTTGATAGGACCTGATTTGTTAACTTAGTAAATCAGACTTCTATATTGCTCCTGCTATGTAAATTATTTCACTGGTACTATACTTACTGGATTCATTCTTCTCTTCTTACATATTAAGAGAAATGTCAGCTATTAGCTGGGTACACGGCTGCCCACAATAAATATTTTATTTTATTCCCACTGGGATATGAGCAAAATATATGTGGAAGACTGCATAGACATATCTTCAGAGGGAAGGAATCTGCTCCCCTCTCCCTTGTCCCTCTTCCTGCTGGTTGGAATATACATGTGGTAATGAGCCATCTGGTGCTATGTGGACAAAAGCAACTCCTTAAGTAAAGAGGAGCAAAAAAGTGGCCTTGCTTCTCACATTTTTAGGGAGTAGATCCACATACCAGCTCTAATTTTTACTTGAGAAAAAAAATACACTTTTTTTTCTGGTTAAAACCATTAATGTTTTTGTCTCTGTCCACTTGCAACTGAATTTATATCCCAGCTAATACTCTCACCAATATCTTCATTGTTTGGGGTTGCAATGTTTGCATTTGTGAATATGTTAATTCATTCAACAAAGTGCTTGCTATGTGTTGTGCCAGGCACTGATTATGCAAACTTGCAAGCTTATGGCCCGAGACTAAATTTGAAACCCAAATATACTTTTTTGGCCTTTTTTTTTTTTTTTTTTTAACTAACATGGGAATAGTTGCCAAGAGCTGAGTAGAAGTTGTCCTTGTTAGATTACACTTTCACTTTTCATTCAGCCTACTTCATTCATTTGGTTTACTTGCCTGGTCACTCCTAGAATTAAAGTTTGAAGCTCTTCCATTAGAGGTACTATGTTAGGATATAATCCTTGATTCAATATGCTTATATTCTAGGAGAGCAGTAGACAGGCATGACCATCACTATGCTACGACATAGGTTGGCTAATATATTCCATTGTTTTTGTAAATAAAGTTTTTATGGGCACACAGTCAAGCCGTTTCCTTCCCATATTGTCTACAGCTGCTATTGCACTATGGGCAGAGTCCAGTAGTTAAGACTGAGTCTCTTGAGTCCCTGCATAGTTCCTACGCTACCGTAACAAATCACTGCAAACCAGATGGTTAAAATGGCACCAAAATCAAGGTGTCTGCAGGGCTACCCTTCTCCTAGGAGCTTTCAGAAAGAATCCGTTTTTCCCCTCATCCAGTTTCTGGTGGCTGTGGACATTCCTTAATTAATGTTTGCATCATTCCAATCTCTGCCTCTGTGGTCACATTGTTTCCTCCTCTTCTATCTTTTTTCTCTTCTGTGTATGTTTTATAAGGACACTTGTTGTTGAACTTAGGCCCCATCCAGATAATTCAGGATGACTTCTTCATCTTAAGATCCTTAACTTAATTATATGTGCAAAGATAATATTCACATGTTACTGCCATTGGAAGGTATCCATATCTTTCTAGGGGCTACCAATAACTCACTACACTCTCTGCTATTGTTTAAACATGTCAAAAAGTGTATTGGAAGTTTAATTGTCATTGTAACAGTATTAAGAGGTAGGGCCTTTAAGATGTGAGGTAATTAGGTTATAAAGGCTCTGCTCTCATAAATAAATCAATACTGTTATCACTGTGGTGGGTTGGTTATCACAGGAGTGTGGTCTTGATAAAAGGTTAAGTCTGGCCTCCATTCTGTCTCTCTCAATGCTCTTCTGTCTTCCACATGGAAAACTGCAGCACAAAAGCCCTCACCAGTTGCCAGCACCATGCTCGAGGACTTTCCAGGCTCCAGAATCACAGCTAAATAAATCTCTGTTCTTTATATATTACCCAGTCTGTAGTATTCTGTGATAGCAACAGAAAGTGGACCAAAATGCTCTCAGATCCTAAAATATTTATTATTTGTCTCTTTATAGAAGACATTCCCCAACCATCTTCTATAGTGTAGTGTGAAGAAGGCCATTTAACTGAGAGTGATGGAGGAGGGAGAAGACGAACACAGTGCTAGAGAAAGTGACATTTCAATTGAGTATTGATAACTAGGTACAATAAGGCCAGGTTTGGGGAACATCGTGAAAGTATGAGAGTAGAAGAGAAGGGGAAAATTCTTCAGAGAGAGAGACAGAAAATAGCTGCATGTACAAAGACCAGAGGAATGTAACAGTGTGATATGGGGGTAAAAACAAGTAGCTCAGCATGGGTGTTGTGTCATGTACAGATAGAAGAGAAGCAAAGTTCGGAACATGAAGCACTGTAGGGACCAAACTAAAAATTTCGTATCTAATCCAAAATACTATATGGTGAATTATACACTGAAAGAAAAAGCAAAGATATTTGCATGTTGTAAGGATCAACTGGGTTCAATACATGGTAAATAAATTGGAAAATACCAAGAGTTGAGTCAGGAGAAAAGTTAAGAAGCTATTATAGGATTCTAAATGTCACACTGAGCACTTGAACTGGGTGGTGGCAGTGGAAATGGAGAATATGTAGGATATAAGTGTGATTTCGGAGGTAGAATTAATAGGACATAGAGGCCTATTTGTTATGGAGGTGGTAGGAACTGGAGGAATAAGATGGCTCCAAGATTTCTGACTTGTGAAAGTGGGTAGGTATTTGTCATGAATATAGAGATGGGAAATAGAGAAGAATTGATTTGGAAGGAAAGATGGGGAGTTCCATGATGTCCTATTGAGTTTGAGGGTAAGATGATGTCTAGCATTTTGAACATGTTTGAGTTTGGATATCTGTATGAATTTATTGAATAAATCTTGCATATGTGGGTCTGAAGATTAAGAAAGATGCTAGAACTAAAGGTATAACTATTTTTTTTTATGTGTTGTGAAGACTCTATATTTTAATTCTTCTTATCTATTCAAAATATTTCCCCAAAGAGTGAGGTAAAGACTCATTTAAATTAACTTGCCAAGATAAAAGGACAGTAGGATATGATTCTTTATAATAATATTGTGGTGTGTTCATTACTGTCAGGTAATGAAAATCACCCATCTCCTCACTCGTGGTTTTCTGTCTACTTTACAAACACTAATTAGTATTTAAATTACTTATGCATGGTGAATAAGGGCACCACAGAGATTACTCATGTACTTCCTGGGTGCCGAGGATCCAATTTATCCTCACAGTAGACTGGGCACACAGGAAGTGACTAACATACATTTGAAGTGACATGATAAAATAAGCAAACCAAGCAGAATTCCCTGAGTTGACAACTTACAGGCCTGAAAAAGGTGTTTAGTACTATCCAGAGCTGGATTATCCAGTTTATAGCTTATCTGATACATTTCTTATTTTCCTCTTGTTTCTACTTTGTGGGAATCTGGGGGTATTTTACAGCCAGCATTGGCACTGAGATGTGGTTTCAGTCTGACTCTCCCCTGTCAGACTCTTGACCCGGATGCAGGCTTCCTGTAATTCCTTCGGTGCGGAGGAGTCTAAGGAGCTGGTGCCGCATTCTGGTGCTGTGTTTACATTTGGAAAGACTAACTTTGCTAAAAATATTCCCAGCAAATTCTGGTTTAAAAGTGATACACGTATATGTCTTTCATGTGGAGAAGAACATACTACTATTTTTACAGGAAATAACACACTTTATGTTTGGCAGAAACAACTGGGGTGAGCTAGGATTAGGATCAAAGTCAACAAGCCAACATGTGTCAAAGCTCTCAAACCTGAAAAAGTGAAATTTTCTGCCTGTGGAAGGAATCACACCCTAATTTCAACAGAAGGCAGCAATATTTATGCAACCGGAGGAAATAATGAAGGGCAATTGGGACTTGGTGACACTGAAGAGAGAAACACTTTTCATCGAATAAGCTTTTTTACATCCCAGCATAAGATTAAGCAGCTCTCTGCTGGATCTAATACTTCAGCTGCACTAACTAAGGAAAGACAACTTTTTATGTGGGGTGACAATTCTGAAGAGCAAATTGGTTTAAAATATGTAACTAATGCATATGTCTCTCATCAGGTCACCACGGGAATCTATGTCCTGGATCTCCTCTGGGTATCACCATTCGGCTTTGGTGACAATGGATGGTGAACTGCACACATTTGGAGCATCTGAATCTGGAAAATTAGGTCTTCCCAATCGGCTGCCGACCAATCACAGAACACCCCAGCTGGTGGCTGGGATTCCTGAGAAAGTGACCCAAGTAGCCTGTGGTGGAGGGCGCACATGGAGCTTTTTCACAGAGAAAGCTGTGTGTGCCTTTGGGCTGGAACAGTTTGGTCAGCTCAGTCTTGGCATTTTTATTTTTGAAACTTCAGAACCCAAGGTCGTTGAACATATTAAAGATCAGAAAAATACGTTCTTTGTCCGTAGAGAAAATCACACAGCTTTGATAACAGATACAGGTGTGATATGTACTCTTAGAAATGGTTGACGTGGAAAATTAGGACTTGGACTGGGGAATTTTACCAGTCAGTTCATTCTCACTTTCTGCTCTATTTTTTTTTTTTTTATATACTTTATAGTGCTTGCAGTGGATGTCATATGCTAGTCCTTGCCACTCCTCGACCTGGTATAGCAGAAGAAATAGAATTAGATGAAACAATTGATTCTGGCTCATCTGTAGCAACTTTTCCGCCCATTGGCAGTCTGATCTCGGGAAACACACTGACTAGGACTCTACCAGCACGCATGCGCGAAGAGAGGAGCAATTTCCCCAAACCCCATTCGAGAGTTGCGAGCACTGCCTCCAACAGAGGGGGCTACCACTGCACCCGCTTTGTTTTCCCCTAGTTCATTCCGTTTCCATTTGCTTAAGCGGAACCTGATAGAGAAAACTGTATCTGAAAAGAAGATTCTGTGCAGCCAATGGAACCAGATTATTTTCAAGATAAAATGACCAAAGAGAAAGAGACAGAAAATTCTTCAACAGCGGATTCAGAAAGCTTTGAAGAAAGTACTGACATCTTAAATATGCCACATATAATGAGCCAGAATTCCAACGACAAGTCATTACACTCACCCCCAGTTCAAAAACAAAAGGATCACAAAGTGTCAGAAACAGAAGCAGCAGAACCAGAAAGTGTGCCTGAGAAAATTAATGATGAACATCTGGAAGGTGAAAAGAAAACTGTAGAAGGTGATAAAAACGTTCCTGAAGGTGGCCACAGTAAAACTGAAGAGGCAGAAATAAACAATGACTCAGCTAAAACCATTGAAAAGGTAGAAACAGCCACCCCAGAGGAACGGGCCGTTCGTGAACACAATGAAAATCCAAAAGATTTTTGTCTTCAAATGATGTCAAGGGCAAGTCAGAAAAGTATACAACATATTAATGAGCCACTTCCAGAGATAAAACAAATGAAAGATCAAATAGCTTCAAAAACAATAAGAAAGATGCTAACCAGAATCATACGGGGCAAAATCATCAGACTTCTGCACCAACAAGTATGGCAAGAAGGTCAAAATCATGTACAATACTATAAATATATATTTACGTTTTCATGGTCACCAAGCATATTATAATTTATACTTGAAAAATGTTATAAAGGAAAGTTTCTGATAAGTCTTTTAAAGATACAAGTTAATATGTTTTATTTGATTTGAATAGTATGACCAGTTTTGATGTTTATTTATGCTGATATTTATAACATGAAGTTTCAAAATATATGTATTTAAACTCTTCTTCAAGTGCTGTGGCCTTAATATTCCGTGTTGCAATAAAAAATATATTTTTATATGTGAAAATTTAATTAACACATTTCATAGTTTTAACTAAACAGTTTTCCTTCTTTATAAATTTATAAGGCAATATTTTCAATCTCATGACACTGTTACAGTTTTCATATATTTGAAATTTTTAAAAACCAAGTCAAAATTGTTTATAATGTGAAAGGGGGGCACTCGACCAGCATAAACCTCACAGAACACCAAGGCTTGTATGAAAGGTCTTTATTGGCGGGGGATGCTGTACAGCAGCATTGAGGAGGAGGGGAGAGAGAGAGAGAGACGGGGGAAGAGAGGACAGGAGAGAAGGTAGAGAGTGGAGAAGGGGGAGAGAGGGAGACAGAGACACAAGACATGGGGCGGGGGGCAGAGAAGTGGAGAGAGAGAAAAGAGAGAGAGCAAAAGACAAGTGCACCTTATATGGACTCGGTCAGGGGAGGTGATGGGATGGTAGAACAGAGCCAATAAGGTGTTACCACTCTGGCGCAAAGAGCCCTAGGGGGTGGGCCATAAGTTTGAACTTTTCAGTGGGGATAGGGAGATGAAGTTGTGCAATCATCTAACATAATGAATGTATTTTAAGGACCTGTATCTGGTTGGTTCCACTGTGATAATGGATGAGTTTGAATAAAATTTGGAGGTACTTGGAAAAAACAAAAAAGAAAAATAGGAGATTTTAGCACAACATGCTCTTTCTGATCTCCAGAACAACCTAGAAATATTTCCATCACCAACCTCAAATGTCCTCAGTGTAGATTGAGTCCTTTTCATCTTTAGATTAGAAAAACTTCTCCCAATGATGCTATCTTTATTCATTCACCTAACTTATTTTTTTCATCACAGAATCCTGTTTGTTTCCTTCTTCAAACTAAGCAAAATCTGTCATCATCCCTTCTTTATTTTTTTTCTTAATCAGCTGCAATAGGAGTTTAATTTCACTGATATTTTCTGTTTTGATTTTTACTTATCTTTTGATTTTTTTCTAGATTCACATTTAGTCAATTTTCCTTTTTATCTTAAAATTCCATCTTTTGTAGTTTGTTTGGTTTACTTGATTGATCTTTTTAAATGTTCTTGAGAGTTACACTAAGAATCTCTTCCTTTTTTATTATTTTTTATTTTATCATGAAAAGATTTAAAGCTCATACTTATATTCTTTAGCATAGCTTTTGTAGTAGTATATTAAGATGGTTTACAATTTGTTTTGAATTTATGTATGAGTCCAGAGGTTATCTAGAGTCTATTTCTCAGAGCCCAAATAGGTAGACTGGAAATACATTTCATTATATAATATTTGATACATTCAATGGGCTATCTATAAAAATTGGCTCTGCCCAACCAAACTAAAAAATGGAACATTAACAATATCACTGAAGCACTTATGTGTTTTCTCTTCTATTCATCAATCTGACTAACCCTAAGACAGAACCATACTATCTCACAACTCTAGCTTTACAACTTGTAATGACTGGTATGTCAACTCCACCATGTCATTCTATTTCTTTGAAATGTCTGATGCATGTCAGGGAAAATGACACAGTAGGCAACTTCAAGGGCTTGCCCTTTCAAAGAAACCCTGACAAAACTGTCAGAAACAATTTTTACCAGAACATTGTAAAGCAGTCAATGGTTTACAACAATCTCGCAGATGCAATCTAGAAATAGGCCACTGAAGCCTAGTAGAAAAGATTTGTGGTATTTTAACACATTGTTCAACCATCACGAGTTACTTGGTAATATGGATGGATAGTTTCTGCATGAAATTGCTGTTTAACAATGTGTTAATATAGCAGCTATTCCCTGATTGATTTCTCCCAGGTTCAATTCTCCCAGCTGTCCCAAATTCAGCCTATTTTGTTTCTTCCCCCTCCTCGTCTCTCAGCTGCTTATAATATGGACTCCTTTAGCACCTCTAACATCTTAACATGTTGTTAACAATTGTAAGCAATTTTACACAGAAACTATATATGTTACCAGATAACTTGTGACCGGTGAACAATGTGTTAACTTATCCTTGCTCCATTGCTCTTTCCCCAGTCTAGTAGTCTGGAAGATGGCAGCTCAGGGTGGGAGCAAAGCTGATCTTGTTTACTAAGAATTGTGATTGTCTGTTTTGACCTGGTTGGCCACTTCTTCAAGGACTCATACAAAGAGGCTGCCCTTTCTTTCATCTAACTTGGAACTCCTACAAGACAAAGGACCTGCTATGTGGACAAAATTTTCAAAAACATTTAAAGGCAAATGAATTACTTGTTGCCACCTGGGGCTAAGCATATCAATTACTAAAAACAATAAATGATTTGGATATAGCTTTTCTCAAAGGCTATGAAGTAAGATATTTTGAGGAACAAAAACTTTGAAAAATCTTCTATATGTATGTACCTAGGATTCTTGAAGTATACATGAATGCTAAAGGTGGAATATATGCTGGGAACAGATCTGAGGCGGTCTCCTGGCTGGCCATTCAGCTCTGCACAAGCAAGAAGTGAGGCTAAAGAAGAGGTTCAAACTGCCAACCCAGTGTTAAAGGAATGCCCCAACACACACACATACGCAAACAGGTGCACACACACATATATGCAGCCTGTCTGCAAAGATTGGGAGATGTTTTTGGCTTTAGGCATTTAAGGAAATCTTTGTGAAATCACTAGCTGACCACTGTTAGTGAAGCAGAGACTTCAGACACTACACACAATAGAGAAAACAAATCTTATAAAAATTATTCAGAAAAGTCACTATACTGACAATACCATGAACCAAAATAAAACCTTAAGCCTCTCAATCAAGTGAATAGGTTCCCTCTTGGCCAAGGATACCCCAGATAGACTTTACACTGAGTTACTGACAGGGAGGTAAGACACACTTCATTACACCCCCTCTCTTTTTGTGTGATTCTTTATAAGATAGTCAGTCATTAATAGGCCTACCACTATGCAAGGCAATGGTTAAGCCACACCATCGATTTATTTAACAGATCACCTGAGTTTCAGTAAATGTCTGGTGGCTTGTCTCTGATTAACAGACATAATTATCTTAACTTAAAATATTTCGATCCTGGAGACAAAGCTTCATTTCTTTAACCAATTACAAATCAAAGAATTTTTAAACCCAATTAAAATCTATAAACCCCTGCTTCAAGATGTCCAGCCTTTTTAGGCCAAACCAATATACACCTTCCACATATTAGCTTATTACATCTTACATGTAATTCCTATCCCATTGAATGTAAACACCATATTATAACCTGGATACTGCAGACATGTTTTTCTCAGAACCTCTTGGGAACACGTGTTCCAGGCCATCGGTCACAACCAGTAAGCTCAGAATAAACCTTTTAAACAACTGAATTTGTAATAAATAAAAATCCACAAAAAGCACCAACAAAAAATTCTAAGGAGAAGGGAAAATATATTATACAATACTCATAATGTACATTTTTCAACAAAAATTCTAAGGCATAAAAAAAGGAAATTAAAGATATTACCATTAAAAAGATGGATAGAAACTGTTTCTGACATTATTTCTCCTGGAAAAAGTCTTAAAATCAATTGTCTTAAAAATGTACAATGAGCTAAAGGAAACCATGAACAAATAAATAAAGCAAACCAGGACAATGATGTCTCCCCAAATAGAGAATGAAAACAAAAGATAGAATGTATAAAAAGGAACCACATAAAAATTCTGGACCTTCAAAGTAAAATAACTGAATAGAGAAATTCACTAGAGAGGTTCAACAGCAGATTTGAGTAGGAAATGAACGAATTAGCAAACTTGAAGATAGATTTGTTGAAATCATCCAATCTTAGGAGCAGAAAGAAAAAAAAACATAAAGAAAAAAATGAACAGAGCCTAAAATTAGACCTGTGGAACACCATCAAGCTCACCAAAACACACATTATAGAAATCCCAGAAGGAGAGGGAAAGGTGGAAATAAAGAAAAAAAAGTAAAAGAATTAATGGCTCAAAGCTTCCCAAATTTGATAAAGACATAAAATAAGTCCATACATCCAAGAAGATCAATAAACTCCAAGTAGAATAGATTCAAAAAGTTATAAAACAATAAACAATAATCAAACATTTAAAGACAAAGACAAAGAGAGACTCTTGAAAGCAGCAAGCAAAAAGCATTTTTTCATACACAAAGGATTCTCCATAACATCAACATTTTATTTCATATTAGAAACCATGGAGGCCAGAGGCAATGAGATTACATATTTAAAGTGCTGGAAGAAAAAAAAAAAACTGTTGACCACAAATTTTATATCTGGCTAAACTATCATTCAAATATTAATAAGAAATTAAGACATTCCCAGATGAACTAAAGTTGAAAGAATTCATTGCTAGTAGATCTACACTATAAGAAAATGCCAAAGGGAGTCCTTCAAGCTAAAATTAAAACACAATAGACTGAAAATTGAAGCCATATAAACAATAAAGAATATGGTGACGGTAACTTCTTAGGTAAACATAAAAGCTGGTATTATTGTACTTTTGGTTTATAACTTTTTTTTAAATATAAAAGATAAATGCATAAAATAATAATTATAGTGCTATGTTACTGGGCACACAGCATATAAAAATATAATTTGTGACAATATAACAGGAGAACAAATTGAGTTATATAGGGGCAAAATTTTTGTATATCATGAATGGTAATTGGTTTCTTAAAAACTACATTCTTATAAATTTAAAAGTTAATTATAATCTCAAGTTAAACACTAAGACTACTGAAAATATTCAAGAACTAGATATAGAATGGAATCAAGATAATACACTAGAAAAGAATCAAACAAAAGACAATCAGGAGGAAATTAAATAAAAAAAGACATAAGACATATGGAAAGCAAACAGAAAGAAGGCTGAAGGGCATCCTTTTCAGTACTGACTTAAAATGAAAATGGATTGAATTTTTCTAATTAAAAGGCATATTGGGGCAGAATGAGTTTTTAAAAATACATAACTCAACTGTATTCTGTCTAATTCAAGACACAAATGGATTAAAAGTTATGGAATAGAAAAAAGGTCATTCCCTACAAATAGTAATAAAAAGAGATGGGGCGGTTACCTTAGAAGAATAGGCATTAAGACAGAAATTATAGTAAGATACAAAGGAGGACATTATCAATTAATGAAAAGATCACTCCCTCAAGAAGATATATCAATTATAAATACATTATTTATATTTATACTGTTAGGCCCCAGGGCAATGGAAAAGTACCAGATCATTGCATCATCCGGAGAAAACCCCCTCCTCCCTCCTCTCTATCTCTCTCTCTCACTCCCCTTAATCCCGCCAGAAACAACCGCCTCGGAAAATCCCCAGAACAA